>QTSX02000313.1:0-69590 GCA_014839935.2 Entomophthora muscae | reverse complement strand
TTTTCAGTTGTTGCAATGGCGCTTGACGTAAAAATGATTTGGCGCCTTGGCGCCTAATCCAATTACTAGGCAGTGCCGCGGCACTTGTAGATAGTTTTTAAGTGCTGTGGCGGCAAATTATGTATTATTTAATTGACGCGGCAGCGCTTATCATTGGCTAATTTAAGGCTCAGGTCAGAATAATACTGCTAATCTAATATGAATAATATTTATACTGCCAATTTATGTAATTTGGCAGCTGCAATGTATATCTGCAAGCTCTGTCATAATTAGCATCATTGCTTGGTCAAAATTCCCAACAGTGTGGTACTCAACTTCAGTATGACAAATGCCCCATTGATCTTTGTGACCTTCATGAACAAGGTGTTTGCTCCCCACATTGGCAAGCATGCCCTGGTATACCTGGACAACATCATTGTCTACAGCCCCTCAATGGAACAGCATCACAAGGACCTAGAGGCAGTTTTTGAAACCCTAGTGCAACACATGCTGCTAGCCAAGCCCTCCAAGTGCCAGTTCTTCCGCAAAAAACTACCCTTCTTGGGACACATAGTTTCAAAAGACGGCATTAAACCTGACAGCCAGAAGATCCAGGCTATTTGCAAAATGCCACCACCAAAGGAAAAGTCAGAACTCTGCACATTCCTGGGGATGGTTGTCTATTTACAACAATTCATACCCAACTGTGACATACTAACTGCACCTCTGTCTGCCATTACTGGCGCCAAATCCAGGTTTGTATGGACCCCTCAACAAGACCTTTGCTTTGGACGCCTTAAAGAGAAACTCACAACAGCACCCATCCTTTAATACCCCAAACAGGATTGGGAATATCAAATGGAGACATAAGCCTCTGATGCATCCATTGGAGGAGTACTACAAATCAAAAACAATGATGATGACTTCCTACCTGTGGCCTATGAATAACACAAGTTGACAGATGGCAAGTGCTGGTATCCCATACATGACAAGGAGATGTTGGCAATTTTGAACTGCCTAGTCAAATGGCATTGGTACCTAGAACAACAAGAAGAGTTAAAAGCCTTGACAGACTACAAATCACTCATCTACTTCAAGACCCAAGCAAACCTATCCTGCAGAAAAGCTCAATGGATGAAGCTCTTAGAGAGATTCAACATGCTCATACAGTACAAACCTGGGGCCAAGCTTGTCATGGAAGACGCCCTCTCACAACTATACGTCAGAGCCGCATGGGGCAAGAATGGGCTTGACCCAGACTGGCCTCTCCTGGTGTTGCGTACAAAAGACAAAGGATTTCCCCCCAGTACTACAGATATAACAAGAGAAACCGCCATTAAAAGCAAGCACCTATTTGCCAACGTCTATGGAACCCTCACACCAAAAAATGTCTGACAGGACAACCATCCCATACATTCCCACACATAAGCAAGTTGATACCATCTTGCGTTACCACAGAGACCTGGGCCACACAAAGACCTGTAACCTTTACAAATTCCTAAAACACCAGGCCTGGTGGCTGACCTTGTATCAAGACATTCAAGAAGTCTTGGACCAGTGCAAAGTGTGTGAAAAATTTGCAAGGAGTGAGACCCCGCCTAAATCAGTACTACCAATATGCATGCAACCACCATTTAAAGTGTGGGCCCTGGATATTGTGGGGCCTATTCCTGGGAAACATAATGACAAAAAGTACATTATCACCACCATCAACTTTGCCACACAGTGGCCAGTAGCACAAGCAGTCAAAACACATACCAGCAATGATGTAAGATGCTTCATAGGAAAAGCAATCATCAGCAAGTTTGGAAAGCCAGAACTCCTGATAACCAATGGAGGCAAAGAATTGAACTCTGAAGATACCAACATAGATCTCACCAAGAATGGGGTCCAGCACACAGTGACAACACCTTACCACCCTCAGGCTAATGGACACGTGGAGCAGCTGAATGGCAGTCTTGTGCAAGCCTTGGCCAAGCTCACCAACGGGAGACCTGAGGACTGGTACAAGCAGCTACCAACTGCATTGCTTGTATGCTGGACCCATGTGAAAAGATCCACCGGCAAAAGCCTCTTCAAGTTAGTTTATGGAACACAACCCAATATCATCCAGGCGCTATTGGGACCTAAGCTGGAGATACCAGATAAGGTACCACCCTGCTCAGATCCCCAGGTCACACAGGTCAATAGCAACCAATTGGAAAAAGAAGAAAAGAGTCTAAAAAAGACCTTTGCCCCCATCAAAGACAGACACAAAGTTGGTAACAAGGTCTGGGTCATGAATACCAACAAGAGTAAACTGCAACCAGAAAAGGTTAGCCCTGCCATCATCCTAAAGGTAAATGACAACAACACTTACCTTGTGCAAGGGCTTGAGAAGTCCAGACAGGACAAGGTACTCCACCAGATTGTCTCAGATCCTGTAAGGCAAGACAAAAGCAACATGAGACCGTGTTACCCGCCAACAAACAACAGTTAGTCCAGTATGGCGCCCAGGCTCCCAACAACCTCCCTGACAACTGCCCCCAGAGGAGGCTGACCCTCAGCCAGGGGATGTCAAAACAGCAGGCTCAACCCTCCAGTAAGTTTACAAGTAAGCAGGTTAGTGACCTGCAACCCAATTATCCATTCACCCAAAGCTAAGTTAGGAAGACAACTCAAATTGCCAAATACAATAACATGAACAGAAGCTGATCCTTCCTGGTGGGCAACTTGTTTTGACACTTGACTCATTACAAGGATCAAGCCACCACCTTCATCATCTAACTGTGTGATCAACACAATCATGTTCCTGTTATCCCTGATTCACAATAACTATATAACTACTATCTGTCAATAAAGATTATTATCTAGTTTCTAAATATTTCCCCCTTGTAACTCTGCTAAAACAGCACAGTTACAAAAGTGTCAAGATTTTGTGTTCTTGAAGAAAAAGAGTTGTTGTTTTTTATTAGAGGAATTATGCATATTGAGTTTGGAATATCTTTATGGGGACAGATGTGCTTCCAATTAGTGTGGGTGATTGCAGCAACTGACAGAGTCCCGTGGTTACTGGAGCCAAGTAAAGAGAGAGTCCTGTGGTCTTTGGGACGTGACACCAACTGTAGTGGTTTGGCAGCATTCCTGAAGTAACAATAGTATTCTCTTATTGTACTTGACACTACTACTAATTGGTTTAGCAATAAGATTGATAATTCTTATTTTTGTCTGCCTTCCTAGTGATCTTAGAAGGGCTTTTTATAGCGTAAAGATAGCAGCCAGACTGTTGTCTAGCTGCAGATAACTTTTACTAGCTAGCCTATCATCCCCAAGCTACTAGTTTCACCCCCAGAGTTGGATTCTAAACCTGAATAAGGGTTTGAAATGAGGTAAAATCCTGGCTGCTACTTTATCCTCTTCAGCCTAGATATCCCTTGACTTAGTTGAGGCCAACTAAGTTGACATTCATAGGGCCAGGTCCCGTCTTGCGCTTAATGAAATGTACAAAATTTGCACAGGCGGTCTTCTGTCTCATTTCTTGGTGAAACAGGATGTTGTAATTCCCCACCTTTACTCTCTAGGACAGATTTGCATCTATTTTGGGATCCAGAATGCATAGCACCTTTTTAAAGAAGCTTCTGGATTAACCAAAGACCTGAGACCCAGAATGTCTCAGGTGTTTTCTGGATTGCAGACTATATTAGTCTTGATATAGTTTTTCTGTATTCTGGAATAGACGTTTCAAATCTGGCTGTGGCCCGTCTATTGTTAACCAATAGTTTTAGTGATAGAAATAAGGATCAGTCAACCCTAATAGATTGGGACTTCCTACACCAGGGTTGTTAATCAACTAAATAAAAAAATTAAATTAATATTTAATATTAAATGTTCTTGGTTTTTTGTAACTAATTCTTTATTATTATTAACCTAAGTTGATATCACTATACTAATTTAAAAGTTAGAAATAAAATGATAAAATTACAAGAGAAGAAATTTTTATTGGTGAAAGCAAATTGCAAGGGGATGTGATTATTCTGGGGAATTATACCCCAAAATTAGATTTCAGCTAGGGCTTGCAATTGGGACCACATACTCTTCTGTATGTGGTGGATTATATGAGAGCCAATTGCAAGTGGGGTGGCGCTTATCACCCCAGTTGTGGTGGAGCGCTTTATAAAGGGCAAAGTTGCAACTGAGTTGATTTGCAAGTTTTTCTCAGGAGGAATAATATGGCCATACAAAGATGCTAGTTTAAAACAGTTTTAAAGGATGTGCTCAACTTTCCTGTACCCCACGGTGTCTTCTATTTCTCTAGTGCCAGCTGACACACAGCAAATTGAAGAGGGACATCTGGATTGGTAATGTTTGCTTTTAATATGCAATGAATTAATATTCTTAGATATATTGCAACATGAATCTGCTGCAAGGTGTAAAGTTCAGAGAACATGCAGAATTTTGGTAAACTGCCATCAAACTGTTGATATATGATGTATTCAAAAATCTGAAGAAGTTTCCATCTGGGGCCCAGCTAGGATTTGCCGTCCATGCTTCTGTAAATGACATTTATTAAAGGTTTTATTCTGTTGACAAGGTTTACATCCCCAACTTTATTTGAAATTGATTTTATAAATTTGTAGATACTTGATGATTTCATATATTCATTTACAATTTGAAATTTTACTTTCTTTAAATCCCCTTCATATGCATTCATACACAAAAATAAAAAATCTTTCTACACACTCAAAAATATATTCATCAAAGTTGATTTCAAAATTTAATTGAAGTTCCTTCATTTCTTGAAATTTATAGTTGCTCCCACTTTATATGCTTCCCTGACACACGGCAAGCACCTTGTGTATGGCAAATATTCTCTATTTATTGCTTCTTTTTTGCATGTTTATTAATATTCATTTGAATTATTTGATTGATCTCTGTAGGGCCCCTTTGAACAACAGGGGATATTAGTTTTTGATACCCCCCATATACACCACTTGGTGTGAATGGCGTCACTTTGACAACTTTTCCCCCTTTCCTTGATGCAAGTAAAGAGAAGGTAAGCAAAAAATAAAACAACTTTCCAATGTTTTACCCTATAGCCTCTTCAGTCACAGATTCCCCTTTTGTGTATTTCATCAACATTGTGTGGTCTTAATTAATCTTCCTTTAGGTGACTCTTCTTTCTTTTCTTGCAATTCCTGCTTTTACTTGATTTCCTTCATTTGATAAACTCTTATTCATTCTTGAAGCGCTTCTGCTTCTTGTTCTTGAACTGATTTCTTCTTTTTTCCTTTTTCATTCATTTCAATTTCCATTTTATTGCTTTCAGTAATTGGATTTTTATTTCCTTCATTTTGACTCTCTTTATTTTCATTCCTTTCACTTCTGTTCATTTCACTTGATTATTACATTTCTTGAATAAATTTACTTCTTTGATTATTTTTTGGCTCTGTCAGGAAATCCTGATCTATTAGGATTGACTGATTCATATCCCTATCACTGAAGCTGTGGGTTGACATTGGATGGGACACAGCCAGAGTGACACAGCTATTCCAGAATATGGAGAAACTATAACAATATTTATATAGTTTCCAAGTCAGAAGACACATGAGATATTCCAGGTCTCAAGTCATAGGACAATCCAGAAGCTTCTATAGTTAGATGCTAGGCATTCTGGATTCTTAATTAAGACGCAAACACAACCCAGAGATTGGAACGGGGAATTACAACATCCTATTTCACCAAGAAGTGAGACAGAGGACTGCCTGTGTAAATTTTACACATTATACTGAGCACAAGGGAAGGCCAGCCAAATTGGATGTCAACTTAGTTTGCCGTAACTAAGTCAAGGTGTATCTAGGCTGAAGAGGAGAAATCAGCAGCCCAGAATATTACCTCATCTCAAAACCTTATTCAGGTTTTGGGATCCAACTCTAGGGGGTGAAACTAGTAGCTTGGGGATGATAGGCTAGCTAGTAATAGTTGTCTGCAGCTAGACGCTGTTTGGCTGCTAGCTGTCAACTATAAAGGTTCCTTCCAAGATCACTTGGAAGGCAGATAATTAATACCCTTCAACATCACTACTAGTCCAAATAGTAGCAGTGTTAAAGTAAAGTAAGAGCAACTTATTGATACTTTTGAATTCCTGCCAAACCACCACTAACAGTGTTGCGTCTCCAAAGGACCACAGGACTTCCCCATCACTCAGATCAACCAGCAACAGAACACAGCCCGCTGTACACCCATCCACACCAATAGAAGCATATCTGTCTTCATACAGATTCACATATCCTAACACACATAATATGAACAATAAAAACTATATCTCTTCTTCTTCAAGATCCAAAAATCTTGACAGGCTCTTTATCAGGGTTCTTCTGAGTTTTATGATGAATTTTTAAAATTTAAACACCCAAAAAAATTTCTTGCAGGTTCAATGAATTTCCCTTATATTTTATAATTGATAATGGTTCTCAGATTATTTTGGGCAACTTCATTTCTTTGTATTATTGATCTTCCTACACTTCCTAGGTGGCTTATTACAATTTACTTATTAAGTTTTAAGGACAATCACCTTCTGGAGGGCTGCCTTTTATTCACTCACAAGTTTATAGATATTATACATGTTGATTTAATTACACCCAAAATAAAGCCTTTATACCACTACCAACCACACTAAATAAGTAGATTATTGTTATAGAATTCTTTTTATTGACAGTTATTGCAAATACTATAAGTAACTTGCAATTATACAAAATGTAACATCATATAGCATAGAATATACCAAAATTACACTAAACTAGCCATCTGAATCAGTACATGTACTTCATTTTTTCCAGTACGTAACATTTTTTATTTGATAAAACTATCATTTTATTGACATCTCACAGTGAATTTTGAATGTTTTATTGAATTTGAATATACTAGGTCTTATTTCTAGACATATCAATTCTGCATTATGTGCATATCTCAATGCATTTTGTTTAATAAAATTCATTGTAAGAGTGGTATTTTCATTGTGATTTTATAATTGGACTGTGCCCATATTAGGATGTCATTAACACCTTTACATCTAATTATAAAGATTGTAGTTTTAAGCTTGTATATTTACCTATTTATAATTGTTATATGAAATTAAAGTTGGATTTTGCAATAGATAATAATACAATGGATTAATCAACCACAAAATTTAACTTTAATTTTACATATCAATTATCAATGGTAAGTATACTGTAAATTCAGAACCTAAACATAAAAATGTGGGATTGTCAAATCCTTGGTCCAAATTTCAAATCACATTTGCAGGCAACTCAGCTGAGTGAAAATTAAAATGTTTAATAAAATCAATCATTTAATTTGACTTTTTTGATTTTTTTAAATTGGCAAATTTTGAATCCCTTGAGCTTATAGCTCAACTAACTAAAGACAAAACACAACAAGCAAATGTGGGATATATGAATCAGAAATTCAGGATTATAATGTACAATATGAGATTTCTTGTATGTCTAACAAATTGTAGACAAAATGAAATTAGTAACAAATCTGAAATTGCGGGATTGTCAAATCCAAGAACCAAATTTTAAATCAAAAATGAGGTTAATTTGAAATAAATATAATTTATGAGCATCTGAAACAGGAAGTCAAATGATCTAGAGTGGATTTGTGCTAATTCTTTTAGGAATCATAGGCATTCTTAAAAATCACCCTCTTCCATTTTAGGACAGCTAAAATTTAGATCCTACTATTTACCAACTTAACATACTTAACAATAAAATTGACTAAAATATACACTCCTTTTTTTAGTTTAATTTTTTAATAAAAATTTATTATGTCTTCTTTTAATAACAGCAAAGTAAACAAGCTGTTCCCTGGCCTTGAAAAAATCATGCAGGGCTACACTGGATCTTCTAATAGTGAAGCATCTGTCTATGGTCATTCCCAATCTATGGGCCCCTCCCCAAGCACTATTCAGGAGTGTGTTATTTCTCCTGCTTCATTCACTATGGCCCTGTTTTTCCATCATACACAGGCAGCTTCTAATCCAAATCATGTGTCAACACTGGCATTCAGAATTGGCTAATTGAGCCAAAGAGTCACCCAGGGAAGCCAGAATCCAGAAACAGCCAATCA
Organism: Entomophthora muscae; assembly: GCA_014839935.2. Classification (NCBI taxonomy): domain Eukaryota; kingdom Fungi; phylum Entomophthoromycota; class Entomophthoromycetes; order Entomophthorales; family Entomophthoraceae; genus Entomophthora; species Entomophthora muscae. The sequence continues at coordinate 61,505 of QTSX02000313.1, read as the reverse complement.
GATGGCACCGTCTGGTTCCCAAAATGGACACATTCTACCTCCAGCCAATCAGCCTGCAAGACACAGAAGAAGGCTAATCACCCCATAAATTGTTTTAAAAAGGGTTGAAAAGCAAAGGATGCTTGTGTCCCTTGGGGAAATAGTAACCGCAATGGGTTTTACAAAGTCCACTGTGACTGAAACCCTGCTAGCCCACGCCAACTGTGCCCCCTATCAAGTTGACCCCTATAGTGCCTGTACGTTGAGCAATGGTGAAAAAGCCCACCCCCTTATGATGGCCATCATGGAACGTGACCTGCAGATGCCCCTGGTCCAGGTGCATCACCAACTGGGACTCCACAGTGTTGTGAATGCCAATAACCTGCTTTGTTGATTTTGCCTTTGGTGGGTTATTTTGAGGACAAATCCCTTGCTTTTTCCTTTTCTCCTTGAAATGAGTCTGTTTCTAAACTTGGGAATTCAATTGTTTGGTTTCCTGATTCTGCGCAACTCACTTGCCCACTTGTGCTTATGGTGAGTGATCCTACCGTCCTAGTATTGTTTTGTGGTATTGCCAAACAATATATATTACAATTCCGTATTTCCAATAAAATTTAAGTTCTATTCACATTTCTGTCTTTGTGTCTTCACTTACTTCAGTGCCTCTCTAGCCATGTCTAGTAGAGATTTATCATTCAGGCCACAAGGTAATCAGATAACCTTCCCTGTCAACTAACCAAGACTTAGTATGAATTCAATCCTGAGATTAGGATTTCCTGTTGTGTGTCTATGACACACCTCCAAAAACAACAAACATGGTGCTCACTACAGGGGCTGAAAGACCCTTGGTTATCCCTTTTGCCACTACGTTTTTAGGCCCGTCTCCTACTCCAATACAGGAGCTGTCTTTGCCTGAAATTACCAGTCTGCCTATTGAGGAGAACATCTCAGACCCAACTATTGTCCCCACTGTATTAAACCTAGGAAATGGTCCCTTTTTAGTATCTTACCTCATGGGTACCCCCAACTTAGAACAGATCATGGTCATAGCCCTTTGAATAGCCCGCAATGGGACCATTCCCTGTCTTCAGTTACAGTTCAATTGAGCAGAATACTACAAGTTGATTGTTACCCTGCAGTCTCACAACATCTCCTTGTATCAGCTGATTCTGCTGAACATCTAAAGTCATCCTTTGTGCAGCTTGACTTAGCCCATCATCAAATGGTATTGGGGCTCTGTGATGATCCACGTGTAAATGGTTTTACAGGTAAGGGTTGATTTGGCTTCAAATAAAGATGCTATGATGAAGATTGACAATATGTTGTTGGTTTGTTGCAGGTAGAGGCCTAGTATGGAATGATGGCTACTAGGGAAGGTTTGGCCTAGCTAGTAGGTGTAAAGAGTACTAGAGGCAGATGTTGTCTCCACCCAGCAGAATATATTGGCTGCTGTGGGCTAGAGTTCTTTACCCAGCAGGGAAATGTGGCTGCTTGAGGTGAAGAATGAGATAGCTCAGCAGGGAACTTTAACTGCTTGGAGTGGGGAGTGACCCAGCCTGATGAGTAGTTTATGCTACTCAGGATGAAAGATGTTTAGACTATGGCAGGTAATACAGGATGCCAGGGTAGATGAGTGTGTCAGCATGGTAGGCAACTTGGCTACCAGGGCTGTAAATTCTGACCCCTGACGGATAGCGCAGGCTTCCAGGGAGAGGAGGAGCTTTGAGGGCTCTACATACCATGATACGCTTACAGGAGGTCTGTCAGCAAGCATCCTATCTAAAAGACTGGTAGGGCGTCCTTGTTTATGTCCCTATGGGAGCTTTGGGATGACCCAAAGTGAACATTATAGGGCATAGATTTGCTCAGAGGTGTCACCAAGGCAGTTTGTTTGGGGAAGCAGCTTCAGAACCTGGTGTGATCAGGCCTCTGGGACGTAAAGCTAATTACTTTGCAACTGAAAGCCCAGACTTAATCATCTGGGTGAGTAAAAACAATGGCATAGACTTTGATGATATATGGTTAGATGGCCTAAGTGGATTGCCACTTGCAAGGGCCCAGTCAAATGCCATTTTAATGTAGACCTATGCCTGGGTCTACAGGTTCTGGTAAAGAGGACTGAGATAAAGAACCAATGTGGTTCATGGTTGGGGACCAGAAGAGAAGACTAGTAAGAAGGACTGTATATCACAGTGAAGACTAGTTGAGGGACTGTTGGTTCATGTTGAATTCTGGAACCAAAATGGTTCATTGTCCAGGTAAAACCAAGGTGATTCTTAGTGAGTATAAGCTGAAGGGCTGAAAGATCATGATGAAGGAGTATCTTATCATGATGAAGAAGTAGCTGGAGGACTGGTGATGAAGGAAGCAATTGGAAGACTGAAAGGAGCTGTTTATGGACTGAGATGGACTGATTTCTGGTTAAGCTGAAGAGCTGGAAGGATGGTTAAAGAACTAGATGAAGGACCAGAAGATGTAAGTGCAGGAATAGCTACAAAGCTATAAGATGACTTAGAAGGACTGGCCAGATTGGAAATAGAAGCTGGAATGCTGATTTTGGTGTCTTAGAAGAGGAAATATTAAGAAAAGAAGAAGTTAAATAAGGATTTAATGCTGCCAAAATTATAGTATGAAAAGAGAATTGATTATCATATTATATTATAAGACAAAAGAAAGAGAGAAAAAAATGAATTAAAGTGTTTAAACTGTAAAATTTATTAAGTTTTAAATAAGTGAAAAGGAGCAGAAAGAGGCCTGAAATAGGACGGAGAATCTGTGAAGGCAAATAAGCAAATTTTGCCAAGAATAACTAGGAGAGGCAAAAAGGCAAGCAATAGCCAAGTTCAAAGGCGCAAAAGGATGAAGAATATGCAGAGAAACTTGGAGAAACATTGAAGAATCAATGGTTCAAAATTCTCCTAAGTAAAACATATGCAGAAGTGCTCAAGATTTTCCAGAGAAATGTGACAGGAATCACAGTAAAACTGTTCAAAACGCAGAGCTGTTGTTTACCCAGAGCAAGACAGCTTTGGGTTAAAACCATAGTCAAGAGCAAGTCATTTGGGTAAACTCTTTGGAAAAAAATTTGAATTGGGGGGTATGATTGGCTGTAAGCCAAAGTTTATTTAATCAGTGTTTTGAGGGCTTTAACTTGAGAGTTGTTACCTAAAAAATGAGGAGCAGAAGCAGAAAATTCAGTGCTTTCATTGGCTCAGATAATTTTTAAAGTTTAATATATTGTAGTGAAAGAAAAACTGGATAGTTTAAGCTTTGGAAAACAAGAGCTCTGAAAGAGATTTTGGACTGAAACAAGGAGCTATAAAAGGGGGAGCTATCTGAGACTCTTCAGGGACTGGATCAAGTAGATTACAAAGTCAGCAAGGACTACAGAAGGAGCTGAAGACCAAGCTAAAAGTGCAGAAGCCCAAGATAAAGCAGCCAGAGCTAAAAGATAAGGAGCCAGAGCTGAAACAGACCGCAGGAGCCCAAGACCAAAGCGCAGGAGCCCAAGACAAAGGTGCAGGTTCCCAAAACCAAGTACAAGGAGTCCAAGAGATTGTTGGAGGACTCAAAGTATTGTCAAACCCATATTGTTTCCCTTACCCAGGCATTTTATCAGAAGGTTTCTAAGGGGATCTTCCTTCCAACTGTGAATAAAAGCCTATTACGGCCCCTGCCCAAATTTCCCAGTGATTAGAGTACAAACCCTATGAGAAGCTACCCCATATCTTTTACCCTAGCCAAGGGGAGGAAGATACCTATTGACAAAGTTTTAAGAGATTTGCCACCAGTAATTATTCCCAGGAGGAGTGGGAGAGATTAACTAAGCATCTTGAAATGATAGATAGGGGAAGGGAATTTATAGGAAATGAATTTACTAGGTTGTTGCAAGACTGGTACAGGCCCACAGAGGGGTTGGCACCTGCTGAAGTATAAGGGCATGGTAGAGATGCCTGTCTAGTAATTGGAAAAGTTCTGGAAGAGTTTGCAGTTATGCAGGCTAGGTACAAGCTTCTAGAAAACCACTCACACTGTTGGGGAATGACAACTCCTCCAAGCTGGTCCCTGGCTATGACCCAGGACACACTTTGGGGGCTGGCAACCAGGAACCTATAGGCTTCACGTCCAAGACATATTATCTCTCCAAGCCTATGTAACTAACCATTGGGATAAGTTTGCTGCCTACCAGCAGTGGATTTACTCCTTTTTATTTGGTATCTGATAACCAATGCAACTCCATTACCTCTCATGCTTGTTCGGTTGCCTCTATAGAGCAAGTACAATTATCCGTTTTCAAATATGTCAGAGAACGTCTGCATGAATTTCACCAGCTACAACAACCTTGTAAAACTCAAGTAGACTCCATCCTGAATGCTTACCTCTCTAATTTAAATCACTTGTGAAACAACTTAATGCGTTTAGTGCCTAATTTTTTGATCAATTACAACAGGTAGCAGAGCTTGCTGCTAGAGGTCTCCAAGATCTACAAAAGGAGTTTGATCAAGAGAGAGCTGCCATGGCTGCCTCCATTGCCAAGCTTCAGGCCCAAGTAAACAAGTTTTCTGAGCCTAAAATGGATGATCCTCCTTCCCCCTGTCTGATTACACAATGGATAGGGAACAGAAGTTATGGGGTACTATCAGAGAACTATGTATGTCCACTTGTAGTCAAGGATGCCCTGCAGACCCTCTGGGCAACTTTCAGAATTTTACACTGTCTACATGTAACATCTTCCATGTCAATAATCCCAAACTTTATTTTGGCTTTATTTTTTACAATTGAACTTAAAACTTGAAAGTTAAAATCAAATTAAACTTTTAACATTAGGAATAATTATTTAAGGTAAATAATTGATAAATATATAATAAAAATATATAATTTTTTGGGAATTGTCAACATAGAGGATGTTACATGTAGTTAGGTTAAATGCTGACAGTTGCCACTCTCTGCAGCCAGATCCTCAAGTAATTGCCTTGACTGCAGAAGTTGCTACCCTGCAACAATAAGTTGCTGTTCTTTGTGATACTGTGGCAAGCATCACTATATCAGTTGGTCTCACTGAAAATTATAGCTGCTGCTTAAGATTGCCTAGAAACCCTTGAATCCATTGTGCTAGGGATTTGATTGCCCTAGTCAATGAAGTAGACCACCTGAAGCAAGATCACCTCAGCCTTGACAAGGATGTTCAAGAGATGAGTGAGTTAATTTACTCTTTAAATGACAGGATCTTCCCCTGTCTCTTAATGAGACCTTATTTGACCTCTTGTTTGGCTGAGCTTTCAACTGTGGTGACTACTCATGGGCAACAGCTAGACGTTACTGAACAACAGACTGATCTGACTAACAATGTGGGTGCCCACACCTCTGAGACCTTGACCACTCTTGAAGATAGTTTCCCCTAGTTGTGGGCACAACAGCCCCTTATGATTATTAAGCTGAATTCTCCCTGCATATAAATGTGCTCAATAGTAATAATGATGGCCCTACTCCCAAAGTGCACTTCAAACCTACCTTCAAACAAGTCCTAAAACCTAAAACATCCACCAATGCAACCTTTCTGACCATCTATAAGACAGTGATGCAAACTGCCTCTGATGAGGTTAAGAATGAACAAATTTTAACCTGCTTACACCCAACCTGTCAAAAGGTGGTAGTGCCTAAAATTCCTTCCATTGAGACTTGGAAAGATATAGCTTTTGATTGATGATTTTGGTGGAAACATTAGTTTAGAAGTGAAAAAGGATGCTTTTATGCACATTTCACTCAAACCCAAAGAGCATTGACTGATTTTTCTGACAGGTTCTATATGGAAGAATAGCAATTGATAACTAGCAGACATCTGGCAGCACATGAAGCTTACATGGCTTGAGCTCAAGCCCTCAAAGTCAATCAACTTCTGCATCTCCAATTAAAGCGCATAAGACCATACTCTCATCTATGAAGAGTATAAAGACGCTGTTGTAGGACATGTATCTTACTCACTCTGAAGCTATTATGTATGAGAACCAATCAGTCTCTAACTCTGGTTCTTCTTCCTGTGGCCCTTGCATCCTTGTCATGAACTCCCAGAATCCTTTGAGACAACAAGGTTGCCATAACTGTGGACAGATAGATCACCACTCTTGTGTCTGTACCAATCCTTGGGTTGAAGGGTCTGATCACAAGGACATGGCGGGAAAAGAGCAGTCAACCTAGAGGCAGAGACGCCCCCAGTTGACAATTATTATCAGTCTCTTCCAACTCCCTTGTTCATAGCAAACTTTGAGCACGCCAACTCTGAGGCTCCTCCTATTCTGCTATTATTCCATGATATCTCAAATGATTCAGATATGGATGATTCAGACATTGATATTCCAATGCCTATGGATATTAAGTTCTAGCACTTCCCAAAACCATTGTGGTCCCTTACAAACTACGCTCTGGAAAGACTACAACAACTATCAAGCCTTTTTCTGAAGCCAAGAAAGTCGTTTCTTGTCCATAACTTCTGCAAGCTAAGAGTTTTCCTGTGCTTGTGGAGTCTTCTGAAGAAGCTGCTGAAGTAGCTTATGCAGTTTTCAAAATGTTTCAGTCCTGCTTCCTCTTCAGACTGTTTACAAAGAGCTCCCAGGTTTAGGTGCATGATCAAAAAGTGGGACAAAGAACTAGCTGAAGCCCAAGATAACCTGGCTGTCCTCCCAAACTTTGGTTTTACTACTTGCATAGAGATATCTATCCAAAAGGTGAATATAGAGGTCATCCTGGACACTGGGTCTCCAGTTAATGTTGTTTCCTCCAAGATTGTAAAGAAGCTTAATTTTGCCCCCAATCTCAACTACCATAAGTTGTATGGTACTTCTGTGTTGTCCATGACTTGCGCTATAGGGGCCTATTCTGCTCTTCTCATGCAGTTTGGCAAGCTACTCTTAGCCGCGCCTGCTGTTGTCTTGGAGATCAAGATTTATGATCTTCTAGTTAGTACCCAGTTCCTTAGGGAATATAATGGGATCATCAACTTGAAGTATAGCCACCTCTCTATATTAGGGTATTAAGTCCCTTTGATCTTTGAGGTACCTGTCAAAGTCCCAGGAAAACGCCTCAAGACATGTGTTCTAGAGTACCCTACTGGTGTACTCACTTTGAAGTACTGTACCAATTTGTCCAACATAAAGTGTCCCCCTATGCCCTGCCCTGCATCTAAAGAAATTCCACCTCTGACCACTTCTGCTGTGATTATTCCCCCTGGCTCTCAAGCAATCCTGGACTCTCAGATATTGTACAAGTTTCCTGAACGCACATTCCTAGTAATGTAATCTCCTCCCTTGCTAGGCTGCAACAAGCCCTACCTCTGCCCTGGGATACTAGATGTATCTCATAAAAGAACCTGTCCAGCTGTTGTTATCCAATTTAACAGCTCTCTCCATACCTGTGTCAAAAACTAGATTTTTGGCTATGGCAAGTGCTAAATGCTCATGATGTTTCATCTCCACATCCCTTTGGCACTTTCCAAGACTTCATCTTTGTCGTAAAAGTTACAGCAAAGGGTTGCTAGTTTCTACAAATAGTTAGTCAGTGACCTAATTCTTAATACTATACCTGTTGATGGTATAGTGACAGCCTATGAAGGAAAGAAGAATAATAAGGTATATAGACAAAACTGGTGTTTATTTAGATAGTATCACACTTATATAGTGTGAGGCAGGGAAATTGCCACCAGGGGCAGGGAGGCACAGACATAAGGACTCCCTAATGAAGGAGAGTGAATTGGCACAGCTAAAAGTCCACTGCATAAGAACAACTGCTTCCACACGGCTTTTCTTAGGGATTTAGATATAAATAACTTCATTGTTCTATTTTCTAATTGCAGAAGTAAAGCCTGTGCCTTGTGCGCATTTGAAAGGCAAACCAAACACCTGTTTTAGAGGCATTTTAAACTTCTTTATCCCTAGTAAAATCAGGATGCAATAGCGCAATTACGCGCCTTTTCTGTTGCTCAATTCCTAGATAGACAACTAATGTCTAATCCATTCAATCTGTGATATTTCCCTCCACTGGATTAGACAACAGAGTATAGAATGGCTTGGCGTCCCTAGGTAGTGACTCTGTTATTCTGGTCAATCACATGTCTTGTTAGGTGGGGGTTTGTTGCCCAATCCTTGGTCATTGGCTTTGCGGATCTGTAGGTAACCAATTATGTTTCCTGGCTGCCATTCAGGTGGTAGAACTGTTGGTGTGGTACAGGAAGATTCTTGTCAGTCTCTAATAAACACCTTGCTCTTTTATTCTTATTCCTCATACTTTGGTGCAATATTATTTCAAACAGGACAACAACCCATGGAATTTTTTAATTAGGCTTTTGTTTTTTTGGGTTGTCCTCATTGGGGCCTACTCTTGGTCACTAGGAGCAGCAGACGTATACTGATTGTGTACTCTAGTGATCAATTGCCTAGAATAGGGCTCCTTAAGGGTGTAGGAGTTGGGGCCAGTCTTCTGGATAACTTGAACTGGGCCTTGCCAAAGGGAGGCATGTTTGGATTTGCGGCTGTACCCTCTATTGCTGAAGAAGTAGACTGAGTCTCCTACCAGGTAGTGGGTAAGGCAGGGCGTTTAGATGCAGCTTGTTCTAGGTCCTGCAACTTATGGTTTAAGTTTACGGTGTAGGCCTCTGATTGCAAGCAAATAAGGGTTTGAACAGCTTGTTGAGCTACGCCTCTGGGGACACAGCCAGGCTGGGCTTTATCAAGGAATATAGTAAAGGGGGAAGTCCTGGTTGCAGGCCGTAGAGTAGTTGGAAGGACAGCTTGCCAGTGGCCCAATGGTACACATTTGTATGCAAAGGTGGCCGCAGGCAGGAAGGTATCCCATTCAGTCTCATGTTGGTGACTGAGAACCAGAGTATCTGGACCCGGCTCTCATTAGTGCGCTCTACCATGCCATTTGTCTGTGGGCAGTAAGGAGTGGATAGTGCCTCATGGATTCACATCAGTTATTGAGGCAGGGGATGATATAACTGGTGAAGTTGGTACCATTGTCTGTCAGCAGGATCTGGGGGCAACTATGTTTGTATATAGTATTCTCCACAATGAACGTGGCTGTCACAAGTGCAGATTGGTTGGGAATTGCCTTGGCCTCTATCTATTAGTCAGATGGTCAACAGCCACAATGATGAGCTTGTTGCAATTGTTAGTAGCTGACAGGGGGCCCACTACGTCAATGGCTACAGTGTGGAAGGCAAACCCAGGGTGTACCAGTCTGTGTTGAAACTTGGCAACCTTAGGCCTCTCAATATTGCAGTCATGACAGTTGGCTAGCGTATCCACTACGTCAGTGTATATTCCTTCCAAGAAGCAGTGCTGCTGTAGCAGAGCTAACGTCTTCTGTATGCCACCATGGCTAGTAGTCTTGTGAGCGGCCACCACTGAGTCCATGCGTAGGGATGGGCGTATTTAGGGTAGCCAAGAGTCTCCACAAAGCTTCAGGAGTTGTCCCATAGAGACTTAGTATCAACAGCTAACTTCTTGAGATCCCTCTGTATCTCTACTGGCTCCTCTCCCCACAAAGAAGGATCCTTCATAAGCTTGTCATAGAGAATGTTAGCCATGTAGGATACTAAGGCAACAGTGGGAAGGTGGGAGAGACAGTCAGCATTAAGGTGGGCCGCCCTGGCTCAATGAATAATCTTGTAGTCAAAAGCCTGAAGTTTAATGGCCTAACGCGCCAGGCGTCCTTTGGGGTCCTTGAGGATCTTCAACTATTGCAAGGAGGCATGGTCTGTTACAACTGGGAAATGTACCCCATAGAGATAGACTCTGAACTGTTGGTAGGAGTATATCACAGCCAGACACTCTTGTTTGATGACAGTGTAGTTTCTCTCATGAACATTAAGCGTACATGAGCAGTATCCAACAGGGTGTTCAAGTCTGTAGGAGTCCAGTTGGGAGAGAACACCCCCAATTGCCATCAGACTAGCATCTGTATGAACCACAAACGGCTTGGCAAAGTCAGGAGAGGCCAGCACAGGAGCTGCAGTCAGTGTTCCTTTGAGAGCATTGAAGGCAGATTGGTTTGCTGGGCTCCAGAAGAATTCCTTATCAGCTTGGAGAAGCTGAAAAAGGGGGTCACCCAGGGATGCAAAGTTGGGGATAGAGCAGCGGTAGTACCCAATCATCCCCAGGAATACCTGCAGGTCCTGCTTATTGGCCAGGATCTGTGTTTTCTCAATGGCTTCCAACTTCAGAGGTACAGGGCAGAGTTCATCTTGGCTAATGATGAACCCCAGGAACTCAAGGTGCTCCTTGAAGAAGTTGAACTTGCGTGGCTTGAGCTTGAGTTTAGCTGCAAGTAACCTCTGGAAGACTTCCTCCTTTGTTGTAGGTGATCATTAAAGGTTCAGGAGAACACATTAATGTCATCCAGGTAGACCAAGACACTGGTGAGTTTGAGGTTGTCCATCACTGCATCCATGGTCCACTGGAAGGTAGCCAGGGCATTGGACAGACTTTGAGGCATCCTTGTGAGTAAGAATAGCACTTGATCAGTGATGATTGCACATTTTTCTTTATCAGCAGGGGGTAGGTCAATCTACCAGTACCCACTGATAAGGTCTATGGCGCTGAAGAACTTGGTGCCACCCAGTTGGTCCAAGGTATTGTAAATACAAGGGAGGGGGTATGAATCCTTCTTGGTAACAGCATTCAGTTGACGGTAGTCAATCACCACACAGTTGCTGACATCCTTCTTTTTGACAATCAGGAGAGGGGAAGCCCAAGGGCTTTTACTGGGGACCAGTTAGCCAGATCCCAATAGCTTATGAAGCTCCTTGTTAGCACGGCATGATTGCCTTGACTGCGCCATATAGGTCTGGAGCAAATAGGTGGACTGCCTTGGGTGTCAATATGATGAGTAAGATCTGCAGCCTTGCCCAGGTCATAATCATCCTTGGCAAACACATCTTTATACTGGGCAAAGAGATCCATAGCTTGATCCTTATATTCTTTGGAGATACCGGATAGAAAGGCGCAGCTTATGACCAATAGCACCAGTGGTTGCTCACAGGGTAGACCCAACTCAGAGAGGACCCCAAAGGGGGCAGCCTCCTGCAGGTTGTCATGCTCTTCCAGATGTATATAAGCAAGTATTGGTGTTTGGAGAAAACTATAGCTTTACAACTCATGTTGGTCAATAGTATGAGTACCTCCTTCTCACTTGGCATGAGGATACCTGGTGCAACCCATGGTTCTAGTCTGGAGGCATTAGGATTGCCAAAGATTTCTCCATGAATGCCAGCTGGTAGAGCCAGAAAGAGGCCTTTATTGTGGATTACCTGGGTGTCAGGCGGGATAGTCACATTACAGGAGGCGTAGACTGAGATATCCTTGGCTTCCTCAATTGAGAGAGGTAGCACCTTGACCTTTTTACTTTGCAGTGTATAAGCAGCTGGAAGCTCTCTGTCAGCGTACTCCAGATTGATGTAGTGCAAACGTTGTAAGGGAAGGTCAGACGGCCAATCACCATGATAGACATATGTATAGAACGGCTTAATATTCAAAATTTATGATCTCCATGGTTAGTCACAGTGCCATACTGAACCATGAAGCTAGTCCCAATAAGAATATCATAGCTGTTTTTTTCTAGAACTATAGCAGGAGCAGTGACCATTAGCTTCCCAAAGCAAAGAGGGAGAGAAGAGTAGGCTCTTTTTGCTCTAGTGGTCAGTGGCACATCAGTACCAAACTCCTCATGGTAGGCTAAGTCTGGTGCCAGCTTAAGCTTCTTAACCAGCCAAGAGGATATAATGTTTCCAGGGGCACCAGTATCCGGTATGGCCCAGACTTGAGTCTAGTTCACTACCAGGTTGATATAGGATTAATCCTGGCGGTCCTCTCTGATCTTCACAATCTTTGAGACCTGGTGTATGCTTAGTCCTCTGAACTTCTCCAGAGGTAGCCATGGCAGCTTCCACAGCTGGGCTTACTTCCTATAGGGATTCTAGCGGTGCTGAGTTGTTTTTCTGTGCGGAGCAGCTTGGTCAGTTGTTCAGCACTGTCCTCCTCATGAGTGACTTCAACGCCTGGTTGAGCCAGTTGTTCAGCATAGGGTAAGGACACTGTTCTCCAAGCTATTTGGGGGATAACCACATCAGGGCAAAGTGTAGTCCAATGAGTTTACGTGTTAACAGTGAGGACTCAATGGAGGAGGTCCTCTTGAACTCTGTCAGACTCCTCATCCTCATGTATTAGTTGGGAGTTGAAGTCAATCAGAGAGGGTTCATCCTTAGCAATGGTCCCAGAGGATGGCAAGGCAGCAGGCCTCTGATCTGGTTTGTCAGGGGGAAGTGGTATGGGGGAGATGAGTGTGTCAAGATTACAAAGGCAGCCAAGGATTTCTCCTTGTCCTGGCTGCTTAGTAGTTCTTTGACTGGTCCTCATTGTCCTCTTCAATATCAGCGTCCTTGGCATAGTCCTCCTCAGTGTCCTCCATGCCTACATGATGGATCTTTTGACATGGATTCTACATTCCTGAGAGAAGTGGCCAGTCATACCACATTTGAAGCAAGTACGGGGGCCATTGTTGACTGGAGCAGGCCCAACCTTGTTGGAGGGCTTGGGCATCTCAACAGTCATGCGGGGTCTATTCTCAGATTGCTGACAAGGGCGGCCTTCAGGAAGAGGGACTTCAAACTCCTTTTTGTAGGTGTGTAGGAGGCAGATCAGATCTGGTACAGTGCAAGCGTTGTAAATGCCTTACTTAAGGGCCAGAGATAGTTCCCGGTTGACACGTACAGCATTAAGGAGTGCTGACTGCACATCAATAAACTGCACTGCACTCATAGACAACAGAGTTTGAGCTTCAAGGTAGAACCTAGAAGTGAAGCCTTCTAGGGTTTCCCCCACTTTTAACTTGGTGTCAGCAAAGTCCATCTTACAACTGAGGAGTGCTTCTTGGCTACCAAATTCTTCTGTCAAGGCTCTGGAGACGTTGGCAAAAGTCCAGCCATTCTCAGGGAGATGTGGCAAGATAATGGTTTGAGTCTCAGCATCCAGGCAGTTGATGATTGTGGAGTCCCTCATGGCATTGTCTGCACCATGCATGCAGTTCTGATACGGCCGTAAGAACATGGCCACATTGCTCTTGCAGTCAAACTTGGGTAGATTGATGGGCTTGAAGTTGTTGGAGCCATGTTGGAGGGGAGCAGGTGTGATCCTCACTGGAGAGCGGGTGAGACAGGAATGGCTGAGAGTGGAGGCAGCAAACCTAGCCTCAGAGGCGCGGCAACAATTTTCCTCTTGCTGGGCTTTGTTTTCACTTTCTCTGTTTTGAGCAGCTCCAGAAGCATCAGGGGTGGCAAGGATGTCATCCTCAGACTCCAGTACTGGCTCTAATACTTGTACAGCGTTAGGAGCCAATTGAGTGTGGTCCTCATTGCTTTTGTAGCTATGATAGAACTCAGGACTAGAGGACCTTAGTGGACTGTGGTGACTCTTGGAGTTGATGGACATAGCCTGTAAGTTGACTGCCATAATCTTACTGTCCATCCTATCCAATTGGCTCTGGAAGGCGTCCAGAAGAAGTTGCTGCTTGTCCAGCTCATCTTGGTAGACCTTGTTCTCCTGACAGTTGATATCCAATTCATCTTCCAGAGAGGTGATGCACTTTTTGTGAACAGAAAGCTCAGCTTGGAGCAAGGCTATTACTTCCTTGTTCTTCCTTACTTGGATCTGGCTGTTGGCTCTGTTATGCAATTGGCAAAGTTTGAGGCAATCCTGAAGTTCTGACACATTGTGATAGCCATCAAACAGGAAGGCAAGATTGGCACTCTGCTGAACTAATTCTGTCTGCATCTTCTTGTAGTGATTAAAGAGCTAAAAGATGTCTCAACCAAGAAGGGCGCTGTAAGGGGAGTTGTTGGTGGCGGCAGAAGTGGGGGTGAACAAGGGGATGATGGCAAGGCAGCGGGCTAAGACTTTCACCTCATGAGTCAGGCTTTGAACCATGGGGCCGGTCTCCAGCACGTGGTTTGTAACCACACTAATCCAACTAGTGTCTACACCCTGATGGGTGAGGGTCTGTACCACATGCACTGGAACTAGCTTAGCTATACAAGCTTCAATGGTATTGACCCAGTGAAGCATGGTGTTCTGGGTGTTGGTGGCTTCAGCAAGATACTGATTGACAGTGGTGAAAGTATTGCCAATCTCAGAGTAAAAGACCTGAGGAACGTCTGTTAGTTAGATACCAGTATTCCCTGGTCATGCACTAGGCTTTGGATGCAGCCCAGGTGCATTTGGTTGTGGCATACAGCAGGATGGGCGAATTGGTGTAGGTAGTCCTTGATATGCTCTACAGTACAGAGGTCACAGCGGAGCTGGTCAGGGTTGAACTGGGAGAGATTCTGAAAGCAACCCAAGGCGTTTTCAGCAGAAGGCTGCTGAATGGCCAGGTGTTCAGAGCAAGAACCATTTCCAGCAGCACCAGCATCCATGGCCTGTATGGTATTACAGATGGCGTCCTTGGAAGGTGAAGAGTTGGCGTCCATCTCCAAGGGGACAGAGGCTTGTAGGAGCAGTGGTTGACCAAAAACAATAGCCTGGGGGAGTTGATGTTCTGGCATGAATTGACTTAGGTTGGGCAGGCTATAGGGAGCGCCTGCTCTTTCCCCAGCATAGACATTAGTAGCAGTAAAGGCTGGTGCCTGGTGGTAAGGAGAAGCAGTGGCAGGAGACTGGGCCAGGGGCATTCCTCCCTCTTCATTGAAAGGACCACAGGGGTGGGGGCTGTTTGTTGTTGTAAGACATGAGCGCCAATATCAAAAAGTTGCAGCAAAGGGTTGCTACTTTCTATAAACAGTTAGTCAGTGACCTAATTCTTAATACTATACCTGTTGATGGTATAGTGACAGCCTATGAAGGAAAGAAGAATAATAAGGTATATAGACAAAACTGGTGTTTATTTAGATAGTATCACACTTATATAGTGTGAGGCAGGGAAATTGCCACCAGGGGCAGGGAGGCACAGACATAAGGACTCCCTAATGAAGGAGAGTGAATTGGCACAGCTAAAAGTTTACCGCAAGAGATCAACCGCTTTTACGCGGCTTTTCTTAAGAAGGTAGATATAAATAACTTCATTGTTCTATTTATAATTGCAGAAGTAAAGCCTGTGCCTTGTGCGCATTCAAAAGGCAAATTGAACACCTGTTTTAGAGGCGTTTTAAACGTCTTTATCCCTCATAAAATCAAAATGCAATAATGTGATTGCACAACCATTCTATTGCTCAATTCCTAGATAGACAACTTAATGTCTAATCCATTTAATCTACAACAATCTTACCTGAAGATGAACCCCAAGTCCTATCTCTAGTCCAGCAGAAAGAGGTAACTCTTGCTAGATCAGTTTTCAGATATCTTTGTTAAAGATAGCACTGATTATGGTCTAGTCAAAGGATTTATTCATCAGATTGACACCAGTGATACTCCCCCTTCCAAGCTAAACCTTATTGTTGTAGTTAGGTAGAAGACACTCAAGTATCTAGGGAACACAAGCAGCTATTAGATGCTGGTTTGCTTGCCCCTTCACAAAGTCCATGGGCCTCACCTTTGATCATCTTGAAGAAGAAAGATGGAGGTTGAGCATTATGATGGACTACTGACAGTTAAACTCCTTAACCAAAAAGGACTCTTACCTCTTGCCGCATATTGATAATGTGCTCTGCTGTCTTGAAGCTCTAAATTCTTCTTAGCTATGGATTTGGCGTCAGTCTACTGGAAAGTTGACCTCTCTCCTAAAGAAGAGCAAAAATCTGCGCTTATCACTTCTGAAGGGCTGTTTGAGCCTACCTGTATGCCTCAAGGCTGTGAAACTCCCCCACTACCTTCCAATGAGCCATGGACTTCATACTTTGTGACTTGAAGCTATTGTCAATGGTCTGTTGTACAAGTACTCTGGCTATTGCCATCACATCTAACATCCAGTCATTGCCCAATTTGGTGCCTCTCCAAAATACCATTTGACATACCGTAAATGGCAACAAGCTAATATCACATGACTGTTCAGGTATCCAGCAACTCAAACCCATCCAGCACATGACCAGCCCCTGGGTTTGGTCCACCTAATATCCCTGCCACAGATAAATCTATATAAGTCTAAAGTATTATCCAATAAAATATACTTCTTCTCTTCCTACTTTTATATTTGAAGCTTCCCCAAAAGGCTTCTTATCACTGGTAGCACTACAATTTTTGAACACGCCAATTAAAGAGGAAATGACTGAACAGAACCTGCCCACCTTTGCCCACGTACTCAACAAGGCCACATCCCAGGATACCTGAAAAATGTACTTCCGCGCCCACAACATTGATGAAGATATTCCTAGTGGATGCACCGTATTCAAAGGTCTGGTCATGCCCAAAGCATGCACCAAGATAATTCAATACAGTTGCTCTCTTTAAGCACATTCAAAACGCACAACCACCTATCACAGGTGAAGTTACCAACACTAAATACATTAGTATTGACAAGTTCTTTGGTAAAAACAAAGAAAACTCATCAACTGGCTAGACCACACAGCCGCTAAACTCCGCGCCAGCCGCATCCCTTATGAAAAACGGGTCCAGGAAGCCAGCAAGCACCTATATGAGGCGCAGCTAACTGGTTTACCACCTGGGTTGGCTCACAAACCAACAACCAGCTTGACAACTGGGAAGAGTTCAAAGCTGACACACCCAAAATTTCTGCATCACTGAATCTCTCCAAGACATTGCAATACAGCTCAGTGATCTTCCTCAAAAGACCACTATCACAGCCTACGCCAAAGAGTTTGAAGAAATACGTTGCAAGATCCAAAACCCAGCACAAGCTGACAACGTACACACCAGAGCATCATTAATCAACAGAATGAAGCCCTCTGTTGCTGCCCTCATCTGCCCAGAAGCAAATACCTCCATGCCTGCGCTTATTGCTGAAGCCAAGTGTGCTGAAAAACGCGCCAACATGTAATATGCTGCACGCAACATACGCTCCTCAAACATCAATGGCAGAGAAAACTCCAATGGCAATAAACGCCAAAATACCAACCATAACAACGGCAAATCTGATTGTAACAATGGCAATTGCAGCCAAAGCGCAAACTGCTCCCGTCTAAAGAAAGAGGACACCGCCAAAGTTAACAACGCCAAAGTAGCAACCCGCTATGAATCTGACCCCACATTCTCTGACCTCAAAGGTCTCAAAACAGAGGAACAGGGGAAAGAGTAGGGGGAACAGGCTTAAGTGCCCCTGTCTCCCCCCAACTTGACAAGAGGAAGTACCAAGGCACAAACTTTGCTGCTTGCATCCCACGTGTCCTGCAATCCTCATTTTTATGAATATAAATTAAAGATTGCTCATAACTTCTTGTCTACCCATGCACTTACAAATCTCATAAACATAAAATTTTGTTTGACTCTGGTGCACAACACACTATGGTTATCAAACCTTTTGTAACCAAGTACAAAATACCAGTTATCAAATCCAACTTCAAATACGCTAGAATGGCAGACAAGTCAAAAGTTCTGCTCAAAGGCAAAACAACGCCCTTCAGAATTGACCTCCAAGGCATACAAACGTCCATCAAAGGACTTTTCATGAACAACATAAACTATAAAATTGTAGCAGGCATGGAATGGTTCACCTGAGTGAAACCCACTGTATATTGGAAAACATAAACCATGACCATCAAACGCAACAGAGTCAATTTTAACATCCTCAAACAACCTAATGACCTCATTCTAAGAGACACATTATTTGTCCAGGTCATAAACCAAGATGACTCAGATCATCTAAACAAAGATAGTACCCTTCACATAATGAGGTACTCCAAATTTAATAATATAAAAACACAAAAGATCCAATGCCCAGTACTTGCAGCACTCCTAAAGGAATACACTCATGTATTCAAGGAAGAACTCACATAGTTACCCCCCAAACAAGAGGTCAAACATGACATTGACTTATGCAAAGCCATGCCCAAACCTGCACCCCTCTACAGACTCTCTCCCATGGAGACCCAAACACTTAAAGCCCACATCAAGGACAATCTAGCCAAAGGAATCATCTGGCTGTCTGAATTCCTGTGGGGGGAAGCGGTTTTCTTTGTAAAGAAGAAAGAAGGATCCTTTTGCTTAGTTACTGACTACAGAGCACTAAACGCAAGTACAGTAAAGAATAAATACCCACTTCCCCTCATAAAAAACCTATTTGCAAGGCTCTCTGGAGCAAAAATTTTCTTTAAAATTGACCTCACATCTAGTTATAACCAAGTTGAAGTCAAAGAGAAGGACATATCAAAGACCGTGTTCCACACGCAATTTGGGTTGTTTGAATGTAAAGTAATGAATTTTGGGATGACAAACACCCAAGCAACATTTGTCACCATGATGCCCCAGGCGCTAAATGGACTCTCAAATACATTAAGCTACCTTATCAACATCATCATATTTTCAAAAACAAAAGAGGAACACCTCATGTATGGCTGCAAAACACTTGATTAATTTGCAAAGCACAAACTATAAGCTAAGCCTAGTAAGTGCCAATTTATGGAAAAGGAACTCCTGTTATTGGGTCACATTGTCTCTGACAGTGGCATCAAAGCAGACCCAGATAAAATAAAAGCCATAAATAACATACAACACCCCACCTCTGTGAAACAAGTTATATGCTTTCTTGGTATGGTAGCTTACCTAAGGAAATACATCAAAGACTGCAGAAAGCTCACCGCATCAATCAATGACCTAACCAAAGGTAATGCCAAAAAGAAATTCATCTGGACTCCAGAATGCAACAAGAATTTTCAACTATTGAAAGAAGCTTTTATTGAAGCACCAATCTTGCAATACCCTAATAACAACAGGTGCTACAAGCTTGATTCAGACGCTAGTGACACTGCCATTGGCGCAGTCCTACACATCCGCCAGCCAGGGCAGCAAGATTTCCTGCCAGTATGTTACAAAAGCAGAAAGCTAAAAAACACTGAGCAAAGGTACCCAATACACAATAAAGAATTGCTAGCAATATATCACGCATGCAAGAAATGGAGATGTTATCTTAAAGGATACTTAAACGTCCAAGTGCTAACTGACCACAAATCCTTAATCTATTTCAAAACTCAGAACGCACTCGCGCGGCGCCAAGCCAAATGAATGTCCTTGCTGGAACAGCTTAACCTGGACATCCAATACAAAAAGGGGGCAGAGCTGGTCACAGCTGATGCTCTCTCTAGGCTATGCCAGCCAAGAGAGGATCACCTTGACCACCTGGACCCTGACTGACCCAACCTATACAACACTGAGTACAAGACAAAAGGAAAGGATCCCTCCACACATCAACTAACCCATGATACACTAGTAAGGAATGAAAAACATTTCAACATATCAAATGGCATAGTATACCAAATCATCAAGGATAAACACATTTCATACATCCCACTTCCACAAAGAGTTGACACTATTTTAAGACACCATTGTCTGCTAGGACACACAAAGGTTAACAACCTATATCTCACATTAAAAGAGATAGTATGGTGGCCCAACCTGAAGCAAGACATAATCAATGTTCTAAAAAAGTGTACAGTATGTGAAAAATACGCCAGCACCAAGGCGCCACAGCCAACAATCAACCCAGTACCAGACCCTGAACCATTCAAGGTTTGGGGACTGGATGTAGTGGGACCCTTCCCAGAAACCAAAACAAATCAACATTTCCTAATTTTAGCTATCAACTTTGCCACATGTTGGCCCATCTGCTGGGCAACAAAAGATCACAAGGCAGAAACAATAAATTGATTCATCAATAAAGCAACCATAGCAGACTATGGCACTCTAGACTACATCATAACAGATGGAGCAAAAGAGCTAACAGGCCACGTAGTAAATTACAATCTAAAAACAAAGAACATCAAACACTCCACAACCTTGCCCTACAGGCCAATGGCAGAGTTGAACGCCTGAAGAGCAGCCTTATCAGAACCCTGGAGAAAATAATGAATGGCAAAGCCAAAGACACATGGCTTCTCTATGTGAAACATGCATTACTAGTATCCTGGGTTTGTACCAATAAAGGGACAGGCTACTCACCGTTTGAACTAATATACAGGTACAAGCCAGAAATAGTCACCTGCAATAACCAACCATATGTTAAGATTTCCACGGGAAACCCTCTCAGAGTAGAACAGAAACCAGCTCTACAACACATACGCCTCAAAGCCAAACTGGCAGAAATAAAGAGACTCAAAACTCAAAAAGTAGCCTCAACAGAGGACCCACTCCCCATCAACTCCCCTGTCTGTGTCCTAGCTGGGAACAGAAAGAAGTTAGACTCAGTACACAGGGGACCAGGAAGAATCATCAGAAACCAACCAGACAAATCACCTACCTGGTTAAGTTCCAGGGTGCCAAAGATCCCATCATCAAAAAGTACCACAGATCTTGCCCCCACCCTAGCAAAGGAGAACACTTGACCCAGTTGGTGCCCACTAGTAAACAACTCCAGGAACATCAGGCAGCAGCCCTCAAGACAAAGAACCTCCTGATGTACCCAAGTAATCCCCTAAGGGAGGGGTGTATCAAGAGTCTGGATGTACAAGTATTCCAGCTATTGCCATCACACCTAACATCCAGTCATTGCCCAATTTGGTGCCTTTTCAATATACCATTTGATATACTGGAAATGGCAACAAATCAATATCACATGACTGTCCATATATCCAGCAACTCAAACCCATCCAGCACATGACCAGCCCCTGGGTTTGGTCCAACTAATATCCCTGCCGCAGCTATTTCTATATAAGTCTAAAGTATTATCCAATAAAATATACTTCTTATCTCCCTACTTTTATATTTGAAGCTTCCCCAAAAGGCGCTCTTTATCACTATCATGTGTCCTGGTGTATTTGGATTTAACCTTCTTCAGTGAAATCTTTACTGATCATGTGGCCCACCTAAAGGAAGTATTCCTTAAGATTTGAGAGGCTGGCCTCAAGTTGAAACTATCTAAGTGCTTTCTTCAAGGAATGTCTTGAGTTCTTGGGTCATGAAGTAACTCAAATGGTGATTCAACCTATGAACAAGAAAGTTGAGACTATTTGAAAAATGCTTCCTCCTACCAAATTTTGTGAAGTACAAGACTTTTTGGGCACAATGGGTTATTATAGACAGTTATCCCTGACTTGGCTGATACTAGTGAGACTCTGGTTCAATTATTATGCAATGTCCCCTTCAAATGGACCGCTAGTCAGCAACAGGACTTTGAGACTCTTAAGCAAAAACTCAAAGAGGCTGCCATCCTGGTGTATCCCAACTATGATAAAGAGTTCATTCTTTACATAGATGCTAGTGACCTAGCTATTGAAGCCATCCTGGCTCAACTAGACAATGAAGGAGTGAATCACCCTGTAGTGTATATGTCTTGTGTACTCAATAAGCATGAGAAAAACTATAGTTTCCCCAAGAAAGAATCTCTTGCTGTATTCTGTGCTATTGAAAAATTTTGCCATTATGTTTGTTGCACTCATTTAACTGTGGTCACTGATCACACTTTGTTTAAGTGGTTACAACAGATCAAGGAACCAGAAGGACAATCAGCTAGATGGACCCTTTGCCTACAGAGCTATGATTTCACTGTGCTACATTGCCCTGGAATCCAGTACCAAAATGAAGATGAATTGTCCCAAATGCATATCCTTGATCTATACCCTGCAGAAGCTGATTAATTTTTATGAACTGATTGGGTATCTTTCTTCCTGGGAAAACAAGACTAAGGAGGTATAAACTGCCCTGACTAAGCTATCCAAAGCATCCTCATCTGGGACAATTAGCTCTTCAAAAAGATACATGATCAATACCTTATCTATGTATGTCCCAGTCTTTGCCTTTTGTTGGTGCTCCAGGCTCATAAAAAGACTGGAAATGAAGCATTACCAAGATCTATGATTGGCATCAGAAGAACTATTGCTGAGAGAACATCCGCCTGCTGATCCCTGATGTCATTGCTAGTTGTCACAACTGTCAGCTAAAGTGTCCTTGAGCTGTGTTGTGTTTGAGGCGCAGCACAGACACACAATGGGGAATCCTAACCTTAGGATTGGATTGTACTAAGTCTTGGTTAGATGACAGGTGTTGTGTTCTGAGGCGCAGCGCAGACACACAACGGGAAATTCTAACCTTAGGATTGGATTCATACTAAGTCTCAGTTAAATGACAGGGAAGGCAAATGTGTTTAACTTGCAGCCCTGGAAGAATAATCTCTACTAGTTGTGGCTAGAGAGAGGCGCGGAAGTACAGAAGACACAAAGACAAAAATGTGAATAGAACTTAATTTTTATTTGTGAATATGAAATAGAATATATAGTGATTAGGAATACCACAAAACACTACCAGAACAGTAGGATCACTTGCCGCCAGCATTAGTGGGGCAAGTGAGTTGCGCAGGATCAAGAAATCAAACAATTGATCTTCCTGATTCAGTCATCAACTCATTTTGAGAGGCAAAGGCAAAAGCAAAAGCAAGAGATTTGTCCTTGAAATGGCCCACCAAAGGCAAAATCAAAACATGGTGAATAGCAATATTCACATCATTGCCCTCGCCTATATTGGCCTTATGGGGTAATATTTACAAAGGAACTTTGCGTGCACTCAAGCAAAAGGACAGCCACTGGAGAGGAGCTTTATAGTGTACTTAGACCCTTGCTTAAAAGTCACTTCTAAAGGGCCAACCATAGAGAGTCTAACTTATGTGCACAACCACCTACTCTGTGTTGGTAGTAAAGTACATGGTCACCAATATTGAACTCAGGCAGGGGGGAGCATCCAGCATTATTGGTAGAGTGTTCAAGTATCTTAGTCTTGTAAGCAGAAGTGTAGGCAGTGGCATGTATATCAATTATGCAGTTGACTAGATCCTTGATGTGGTTGTCAGGATTCATGGCTTTGTCAGAGGTAAGCAAGAGGGCCCCCAAGAGCAAAGGGGTAGTAGCCTCTTGCCCATATAATATAGCAAAAGGGGAGTATCCAGTGACACAATGTTTGCTGAGGCAGTATGCAAAGAGAGTAGCAGGTAAGTATAGGTCCCAGTTGGCAGCGTCAGAGTAGGTGAGCTTCCTCATGATGGAGACGAGTGTCAAATTAGCACGCCCAACTGGCCCATTGGTAGAAAGATTGTAGGGGGCAGAGAAAGACTGATGAGACCCCAAAGCTTCAACAACAGAGGTTACCAGCTTGGCGTTGAAGTTAGTCCCATTATCAGAGAGCAACACTTGAGGACAGCCATGGCAGTAGAAAACATCTTATAGCAGGAAGGCAGCAGTTGTCTTAGATGTGATGTCTTTTGTTGGACAAGATTCTACCCACTTGCTGAAATGATGAACTGCAATCAGAATAAAGCAACACCTAGAACGTGAGCAGAGGAGAGGACCTACCGCGTCAATGCTGACAGTGTGGAAGGCATGTTGCGGGGGGACTAATTTGAACTTGTGGGCAGCAGCTCAAGGCATTTGAAGCTGGCAGTAATGGCACTAGCTATGACATCTGGAATAATCAGACAAAGGTTTTCCCAGAAGTAATTTTTCTGGAGCCAGTCATAGGTCTTGGCAATGCCTCCATGCCCAGTCTCTTTATGAGCTTGCGACACCACCAAGAGGCAAAGACTGGGTTGTACATAAGGCAGATACTGATCTTGTACCTTCTTGAAGAGCTGATTATTGCATATGAGGGTATCTTTGAATAGCTTGGAAAAGGCCAGTCATACTTCTTCTGTCTCACTTTTCCACAAAAAGGAGTACCCAATTAGTTTGTATAACCGGTCAGCCTCTGCAGGGTGCAAAGCAAGAATGGGCATTTTGGAGAGCCCATCAGCGTTCTGGTGTTGAATCCCAGGGCAATGAAGCACCGTGAAGTTGTATCCCTATAGACGTAGAGCCCATCTAGCTAGGCGCCTTTCTGGCTCCTTAAGCTGTTGTAACCACTTAAGAGAAGCGTGGTCAGTGACAACAGTGAAGTGGGTGCCATTTATGTAGTGAAAAACTGCTTGACTGCATGTAATACAGCAAGGCACTCCTTCTCTGTGACACTATAGTTCTTCTCATGCTTGTTTAGTATGTAGGAAGTGTAAGCCACAGGATGATCTACACTCTTTTTGTCTAGTTGGGCCAGAATGGCTCCAATAGCTAGATTGCTAGTGTCAGTTTACAGGATGAACTCCTTATCATAGTCAGGATACACAAGGATTGGCGCCTCTTTGAGTTTTTGATTAAGGGTCTCAAAGGCTTGCTGTTGACTGTCAGTCCATTCAAAAAAGACATTATGTAATAGCTGGACTAGAGGTTCACTAGTATCAGCAAAGTCAGGGATAAACTGTCTGTAGTAGCCCATCATCCCTAGAAAGACTTGTACTTCTTGCAGGTTGGTGGGCAGAAGCATTTTATTGATGGCTTCAACCTTCTTAGTCATTGGGCAAATTCCAGCTGGGTTAATTCATGGCCTAAGAATTCAAGACACTCTTTGAAGAAGGCACACTTGGAAGGCTTTAGTTTGGGGCCTGCTTCTTGAATCTTTATGAATACCTCTTTGAGATGAGCCAGGTGGTTGGTGAAGGTAGCGCTGAAAACTGTTATACCATCCAAGTATACTAGGATGCACAACAACTTCAAGTCACAGAGGATGGAGTCCATGGCCCTTTGGAAGGTGGCCGGGGCATAGCAGGGTCCCTGTGGCATGCAAGTAGGCTCAAAAAGCCCTTCAGATGTAATGAGCGCGGATTTTTGACAATCCTCAGGCAATGGTCCCTTGCCAGTATCCATATTCCAGATCCATTGCAAAGAAGAATTTAGAGCCTCCAAGGCGTTAGAGGGCATCATCAATACGCAGCAAGGGGTATGAGTCCTTCTTGGTCAAAGAGTTCAATTGGCAATAGTCCATCACAATACAATGACCCCCATCTTTCTTCTTTAGGATGAGTAGCAGGGATGCAGAGGAAATTGGGAAGGGGCCAGCAGCCCAGCGTCTAACAGTTGCTTGAGCTCTTTAGATACCTGGGCGTCCTCTACACCACTGCGCAATATTGTTTAGCATGGAAGGGAGGAGCGTTGCTTGTGTCAATCTGATGGATAACGCCTTTGGCTAACCCATAGTTGGTACTGTCCTTAGCAAATATGTCAGAAAATTAATCTATTAAATCTAGCACCTCTTTCTGTTTAACCAGGGACAGCTGGGGGAAGTCTTGGGCAGTGAACAAGGATAAGACTTGAGGCTCATCTTCAGGTAGGTTAAAATCCTGAAATGGTCCAAAGGGAAGAAGAGACAGGACATCAGGAGCGCTCAACAACTTGCCATATCCAACAACCTTCCCCCTAGACATAGTCATGGGGATTGAAGCCAGTTTGGCTACCAACAATTGAACAGGGTCCTTATGAGAGACATCTAGAATTCCAGGGCAGAGATAAGGTTCATTACGCCCTAATGAGGGGGGAGAGTACAACTCCAAGAAGGTTTATTCAGGTAGTTCATATGATATCTGGGAGTCCAGGATGGCCTGGGAGCCAGGTGGAATGGTGACAGCAGACGTGGCTAGGAGAGGGATCCCCTCAGATGCAGGACAAGCCATGGGTGGACATTTCATGTTTGAGGAGTTAGTGCAATGTTTGAGGTTGAAAACCCCAGTGGGATACTCCAAGGGCATGTCTTGAGCTGTTTCCCAGGAACTTTAACCAGCTCTTCAAAGATCAGAGGGACTTTGTATCCCAGAATAGAGAGGTAACCATCTTTCAAGTTGATTATCCCATTATATTCCCTAAGGAACTAGGTGCCAACTAAGAGATCATAACTCTCATTTTCCACGACAACTGCTGGCGCAGCTAGAAGAAAATTGCCAAACTGCATGGGTAGAGCAGAGTAATCCCCTATGGCGCGGGTCATAGACAGTCCAGCTGTGCCATACATCTGGTGATAGTTAAGGTCAGGGCAAGTCTGAGTTTCTTCACAAGCTTAGAGGAGACAACGTTGACTGGCAAGCCAGTATCTAGAACATCCTTGATCTTCACTTTTTGAATTGAGATCTCTACTCAAGTAGTAGTGCAACCAAAGGGGGAAAGGACAGCTAAGATATCTTGAGCCTCTGCTAGTTCCTTATCCCACTTCTCAACCATGTATCTTAATCCCAGGAACTCCTTATAAATAGTCTGGAGGGGGAGCAAAACAGATACATTCTTGAAGACAGCATCAGCAACCTCGGCAGCTTCTTCTGATGACTCCATTAGCACAGGGGACCTCTTAGCCTGAGTGAGGTAAGGGCAAGAGATAACTTCTTTGGCTTCAGGTAAAGGCTTAGCAGTAGTTGTAGTCTTTCCTGAGCGTAGTTTATAGGAGACTGTAATGGTTTTGGGAACAGCCAGAACAGAGTATCCATATGCATCAGCGTTGTCAGTATCAGAGTCATCCAGATCAGAATCATCAGAGATATTGTGAAACAAGAGGAGGATATGAGGAGCCTCATTGTCAGCAGGCTTGGAGTCAGCTATAGAGGTAGGGATTGAAAGAGACTGGGAAGAATTGTCAACCAAAAGCGTCTCTGCCTCTAGGTTGACTGCTCTTTTCCCGTCTGCTCTTTTGGATCAGCTCCTCAACCCGCGGGTTGGTGCAGACTCAAGAATGATGACCTATCTGACCACAGTTGTGGCAACCTTGGTGTCAAGGAGGATTTTGTAAGTTCATGGTAAGAATACAAGGACCACAGGAAGATGAACCAGAGTTAGAAGTAGCTTGACCTTCTCTAACAACTGCACCAGAATGGGTAAGGTGCATATCCTGCAACAACGTCTTTATGCTCTTCATGGAGGAAAGCATAGCCTTGTGGGCTTTGAAGTGAAGACATAGAAGTTGGTTAACCTTGAGGGATTGAGCGCAAGCCATGTAGGCTTCATGGGCTGTCAACTGTCTGCTTGTGATCAGTTGCTGTCCTTCCATGTAGAATTGGTCTTAAAACTCAGCTAGTGTCTCTTTAGGCTTGAAAGCAATATGCATGAAGGTGTCCTTCTTTACTTCTAGGCTAAGGTCACCACCAAACTTATCAATCAGAAACTGCTTCATATCTTCCCATGTCTCAATGAAGGGCAACTCAGGCACCACCACCTCCTGGCAAGTCAGATGTAGACAGTTCAGAATATGTTCTTTCTTAACTTTGTCTGAAGCCTGTCTCATGGCAGTTTTGTAGATAGTTAGGAAAGCTGTAATGGTTGAGGTTTTAGGATTGAAGACTTGCTTAAAGTTAGGCTTAAAGTGTGCTTCTGGAGCTATACCCCCATTGTTACTATTGAGTACATTTATGTGCAGGGAGAATTCTGCTTCATATTCAGAGGGGGCTGTCTAGCCCATAGCTGACAAACACTTTCTTCAAGGGTAGTAAAGGTCTCAACAGCGTGGGCACCTGTATTGACAGCTTGAGTAGTTTGTTGTGCAGTAGTATCTAAGTGTTGATCTTGGGTGGTCACTATTGTGGAGAGTTCAGTCAGTTGCAAAGTAAGTGATGGCCCCACTGAGAAGCAAGGGGCAGATCTATCATTCACAGAGTCAATGCAGCATTCATCTCTTGTACGTCTCTATCCAGTTCAGTATGGTCCTGCTTCAATTGATCCACTTTGTTAGCTAGAGCAATTAGTTCCCTAGTGCATTGGATTTGAGGAGCTCCTAATAAGCTAGGGCAGCAACCATCTTCATCAGCAACCCTAACTAGACTAGCAGCAGTTGCCATCATTTCACGTAGGGCGGCAAGTTCTTGCTGTAGATCCTCAACTTGAGCATTTAATTCAAGTACCTGAGAATCAGGTTGAGGGGCTTTAGCAGGACGTCCCTGACTGTGGGTAGTTGTACGTAGTTTGCAAATGGCATCCCATATTCTCTGCTCTCTATCCACCAAGTCATCAGAAGGGGGAGAGGGCAGAACATCTGGCTTGGGCGTAGATAGCTCATTCACTTGACTCTGGAGTTTAGCTATAGTAGCAGTGGTGGCAGCTCTCTCTTGTTCAAATGCTGTACTGAGTTCATTAAGGCTGCTAGCAGTAAATTCTGCTACCTGCTGTAGTTGCTCAAAGAAATACGTGCTTATTGCATTGAGTTGTTGCACAAGTTGTTCAAAGTCAGTGAGATAAGCATTTAAGGTGGAATCTACTTGAGTTTGCCAGGGTTGTTCTAGCTGGTGAAACTTGTGTAGGCGTTCTCTCACGTATTCAGGGATGGACTGGCACATTTGTTTGATAGAATTGACCAAAGGGTCTGGGAAGTGACAGAGTTGCGTTGGTTGTCAGATACCAAGGAAAACAGGGAATGAATACACTGTTGGTAGGAAGCAAACTGGTCCCATTGATGAGTAACCACTGCTTGCAGAGACAAGATTTCTTGGACATGGAGTCCCAACACCATTTGATGATGGGCTAAAGCAGGCTGCACAAAGGACAATAGTAAGTGCTCAGAAGAGCCAGCCGCTGAGAGGAGATGTTATGGGAATTGAGGAGCCACAATTAATTTGTAGTATTCAGCCTGACTAAACTGCAACTGAAGGCAAGGGATGGCTCCTTCACGGGCTATCCCAAGGGCTTCTGACATGACTTGCTCCAAGTCAGGGGTACCCATGGGGTAAGCAACTAGGCGGGGACTATTCCCAAGGTTCAGTATAGTGGGGGTAATAGGATGGTTGGCAATATCTTCCTCAATAGGAGGACTGGTTATTTCAGGTGAAGTTGACTCTTGTATAGGCAGAGACAACAGACCTGAAAACGTGGATGCAAAAGGGATAACCAAGGGGCTTACAGCCCCTGTAGTGAGCACCATTTTTGTTGTGTTCTAAGGCGCAGCACAAACACACAACGGGAAATACTAACCTTAGGATTGGATTTGTACTAAGTCTTGGTTAGATGACAGGGAAGGCTATGTGTTTACCTTGCGGCCCTGGAAGAATAATCTCTACTAGTTGTGGTTAGAGAAAGGCGCGGAAGTACAGAAGACACAAAGACAAAAATGTGAATAGAACTTAATTTTTATTGGTAAATATGAAATGGAATATATAGTGGTTAGTAATACCACAAAACACTACCAGGAAGGTAGGATCACTTGCCACCAGCATTAGTGGGGCAAGTGAGTTGCTGCAGGATCAAGAAACCAAACAATTGATCTTCCTGATTCAGTCATTAACTCATTTTGAGAGGCAAAAGAAAAAGCAAGAGATTTGTACTCAAAATGGCCCACCAAAGGCAAAATCAAAACATGGTGAATAGCGGTATTCACAACAGCAGGGAAGACTATGCAATTACCTTGTGGCCCTGGATGAATAATCTCTACTAGTTGTGGCTAGAGAGAGGCGCCAAAGTACTAGGAGACGCAAAGACAAAAATGTGAATAGAACTTAATTTTTATTGATGAATATGAAAAGGAATATATACTATGTAGCTTTACCACAAAACAGTACATTGACAGTAGGATCACTTGCCACAAGCATGAGTGGGGCAAGTGAGTTGCACAGAGTCAGGAAACCAAACAATTGTATTTCCCAGTTTGGATATAGACTCATTTTGAGGGGCAAAATCAAAAGAGAGATATTTGTCCTTGAAATTACCCATCAAAGGCAAAATCAAAACATGGTGAATTCCAGCATTCACAACATTACCCCCCTCTAGATTGGCCTTAGGGGGTAGTACTTGCGGAGGAACTTGGAATGTACTCAGGCAAACAGACAACCACTAGTGAGGAGTTTCACAGTGTACTTGGACCCTTGCTTGAAGGTCACTGCTAGAGGGCCAACCCACAATATATCTAGCTTATGAGCGCATCTTCCTACTCTATGCTGATAGTAGAGGACGTGGTCTCCAATGGTGAACTCAGTCAAGGGAGAACATCCAGTATTAGTGTGAGAAAGCTCAAGCATCTTGATCTTATACACTGAGGTATAAACAGTGGCCTGTATATCAATTATGTGGTTGACTATATATTTGATATGGTCGTCAGGATTTGTGCCTTATCAGAGGAGAGTAGGGGCCCCCCAAGAGGGACAGAGTGGTGGCCTCACGCCCATATAGCACAGCAAAG
The DNA here is from genome assembly GCA_014839935.2 of Entomophthora muscae. Taxonomy (NCBI): domain Eukaryota; kingdom Fungi; phylum Entomophthoromycota; class Entomophthoromycetes; order Entomophthorales; family Entomophthoraceae; genus Entomophthora; species Entomophthora muscae. The sequence continues at coordinate 31,449 of QTSX02000313.1, read as the reverse complement.
GGGGAATACCTGGTGACGCAATGTTTGCTAAGGCAATAAGCAAAGAGAGCAGCGGGTAAGTAAAGATCCTAGTTTGCAGCGTCATTGTAGCTGAGTTTCCTTGTGATAAAAACCAATGTTGAATTTGCACACTCAACTGCCCCATTGTTAAAAGGGTTATAGGGGGCAGAAAAGACTGGTGAAACCCCAAGGCTTCAACAACAGAGGTTACCAACTTAGCGTTGAAATTAGTCCCATTGTCAGATAGCAACACTTGAGGGCAGCCATGGCAGTAGAAAACATCTTGCAACAGGAAGGCAGCAGTTGTCTTAGCAGTGATACTCTTAGTAGGGCAAGCTTCTATCCACTTGCTGAAGTGATCAACAGCAATTAGAATAAAGCAACAGCCAGAGCAGAGCAGGGGAGAGGACCTACAGCATCAATGCTGATAGTGTGAAATGTGTGTTGAGAGGGGACTAGCTTGAACTTGTGAGAGGCAGCTTGAGGTCTCTGGAGCTGGCAGTCATGGCAACTAGCTATGACATCTGGAATCATCAGACAAAGATTTTCCCAGAAGTAATTTTTCTGGAGCCAGTCAAAGGTCTTGGCAATGACCCCATGCCCAGTCTCTTTATGAGCTTGAAGCAGCAACAAAAAGCAAAGACTAGGTTGTACATAAGGCAGGTATCAATCTTGTACTTTCTTGAAGAGCTGATTGTCCCAAATGAGTGTATCCTCATATAGTTTGGACAGGGCTAATCAGACTTCTTCTGTCTCACCTTCCCACAAGAAAGGGTATCCAATTAGTTCATACAATCTATCAGCTTCAGCAGGGTGTAGAGCAAGGATGGGCATTCTGGATAACCCATCAGCGTTCTGGTGTTGAATCCCAGGACAATGTAGCACAGTAAAGTCATAACTTGCAGACAAAGAGCCCATCTAGCTAACTGTCCCTCTGGCTCCTTAAGCTTTTGTAACCACTTAAGCTAGGTGTGGTCAGTGACAATAGTGAAATGGGTGCCATACACATAGTGGCAGAACTGTTTGACTGCATGCAACACAGCAAGGCATTCTTTCTCTGTAACACTGTAGTATTCTCGTGTTTGTTTAGGACACGGATAGTATAAGGCACAGGATGGTCCACATTTTTGTTGTCTAGTTGGGCCAGAATAGCCCCAATAGCAAGATTACTAGCATTGGTGTATAGTATGAAATCCTTATTGTAGTCAGGATACACTAGGATGGGAGCCTCTTTGAGTTTCTGTTTGAGGGTCTCAAAGGCATGCTGCTGGCTAGAAGTCCATCCAAAAGGGACATTAAGTAAAAGCTGGACTAGAGGTTCACTAGTACTGTCAAATTCAGGGATGAACTTCCTGTAGTAGCCCATTATACCCAAAAAGTCTTGTACCTCTTGCAGGTTGGTGGGTGGAAGCATTTTGTTGATGGCTTCAACCTTCTTGGTCATTGGGCAAATCCCTGTCTGGGTTACTTCATGGCCCAAGAATTTAAGACACTCTTTGAAGAAAGTGCACTTAGATGGTTTTAGCTTGAGGCCAGCATCTCAAATCTTTATTAACACCTCTTTTAGATGAGCCAGTGATTGTTAAAGGTAGCGCTAAAAACTGTTTATATCATTCTGGTATACTAGGACACAGGACAGTTTCAAGTTGCAGAGGATGGAGTCCATGGCTTATTGGAAGGTAGCTGGGGCATTGCAGAGTCCTTGCGGCATACATGTAGGCTTAAACAGCCCTTCAGATATAATGAGTGCGGTCTTTTGGCGGTCTTTGGGCAAAAGGTCAACTTGCCAATATCCCAATTCCAGGTCCATTTCAGAGAAAAACTTAGAGCCTCCAAGACGGTAGAGAGCATCATTAATACGCAGCAAGGGGTAAGAGTCCTTCTTGGTTAAAGAGTTCAATTATCAATATTCCATCACAATACAATGACTCCCATCCTTCCTCTTTGGGATGAGTAAGGGGGAAGCCCAAGGAATTTGGGAAGGGGCCAGTAGCCCAGTGTCTAACAGGTGTTTGAGCTCTTTAGACACCTGAGCGTCCTCCACACAACTGCGGCAATATGGTTTAGCGTGGAAGGGGTAGCATCTCCAGTATTGATCTGGTGGATAACGCCTTTGGCTAGAGCATAGTCAGTGCTGTCTTTGGAAAAGATGTCTTAAAATTGATCTAGCAAATCAAGCACCTCCTTCTGTTGAGCCAGGGATAGTTGTGGGAAGTCTTGCACAGTAAACAAAGATAGGACTTGGGGCTTGTCTTCCAGTAGGTTAAAATCCTGGAATATACCAAAGGGATGAATTTAAAAGACATCAGGAGCATTCAGTAATTTGCCATAATCAACAACCTGTCCTCTAGATAAATTTATGGGGAGAGTAGTTATGTTGGCTACTATCAATTTAACAGGGCCTTTATGGTAGATATCTAGGATTCCAGGACAAAGGTAAGGCTCATTGCAATCTAGCAAGGGAGGGAAGTACAACTCCAGAAAAGATTGCTCAGGTAGCTCATACAATATCTGGGAGTCTAAGATGGCTTGAGAGCTAGGGGGAATGATCACAACAGAAGTGGCTAGGAGTGGAATTTCTTCAGATGCAGGACAAGCTATAGGCAGACACTTCATGTTGGAGGAGTGGGTACAGTATTTTAGAGTGAAAACACCAGTGGGACATTCTAAGGCACACATCTTGAGGCGCTTTCCAGGAACTTTGACAGGCTCCTCAAAGATCAAAGGGACTTAATACCCTAAGATAGAGAGGTAGCCATACTTCAATTTGATGATCCCATTATATTCCCTAAGGAACTGGGTACTAACTAGAAGATCATAAATCTTGATCTCCAAGACAACAGCAGGCGCGGCTAAGAGTAGCTTGCCAAACTGCATGGGAAGAGCAGAATAGGCCCCTATAGCGCAAATCATAGATAACCCAGCAGTACCATAAGACTGATAGTAGTTGAGATTGGGGGAAAGTTTAAGCTTCTTTACAAGCTTGGAGGAAACAACATTAACAAGAGATCCAGTATCCAAGACAGCCTTGATTTTCACCTTCTGGATGGATATTTCTAAGAAAGTGATAGTACAACCAAAGGGTGGGAGGACAGCCAGGATGTCTTGATCCTCTGCTAGCTCTTTGTCACACTTCTCAATAATGCATCTTAAGCCTGGAAACTCCTTATAGACAGTTTGAAGAGGAAGCAAAACTGACACATTTTTTAATACAGCGTCAGCAACTTCAGCAGCTTCCTTGGATGACTCTACTAGCACAGGAGATCTTTTTGCTTGAGTGAGGTATGAGCAAGAGACAACTTCTTTGGCCTCAGGCAAAGGCTTAGCAGTTGTAGTAGTCTTTCCTGATTGTAACTTATGGGGAAATACAATGGTTTTGGGGACGGCAAAAACTGAATACCAATAAGCGTCAGGGTCATCAACATCAGAATCATCCATATCTAAATCATTGGAGCTATCATGAAACAACCGTAGGATGGGAGGAGCCTCGGTATCAGCAGTCTTGGAGTCAGTTATGGGGGGAGAGATTGAAGGAGACTGGGAAGAATTGTCAACCAGGGGCGTCTCTGCCTCTAGGTTGACTGTTCTTTTCCTGCCTGCACCTTGGTATCAGCTCCTTCAACCCAAGGATTGGTGCAGACTCAAGAATGGTGTCCTATCTGGCCGCAGTTGTGGCATTCTTGACGTCAAGGAGGATTTTGCAAGTTCATTTTAAGGATGCAAGGGCCACAGGAAGACAAACCAGAATTAGAGGCGGCATGGTTCTCCTGAACAACCACTCCAGAATGGGTAATATGCATATCTTGCAACAATGTTTTTATGCTCTTCATGGAGGAAAGCATAGCCTTATGGGCTTTAAAATGGAGACACAGAAGCTATTTAATTTTGAGGGCTTGAGCGCAAGCCATTTAAGCTTCATGGGCTGTCAATTGTCTGCTTGTTATGGCAACAGTGGCAAAATTGACGGTAGGGACGTAAAAGTGAGAATTCAAAAGTGAGAATCTAAAAGTGGCCAAGTCAACAATTTTAAAATTTTAAAATTAAATTAAAACAGCTCATCTTAAATTAAAATTTATTATGGTCATATAAAATACTTTTTATTCATTCTCTCAACCAAAAAAATTCAAGAAAAAGTAATTACTTTATTATAAAAAGCCATTTTGAAAATTTAAAAAGTGTCAACATGGCCACTTTTAGATTCTCACTTTTACATCCCTACAGTCAATTTTGCCACTGTTGCCCTTGTTATCAGTTGTTGCCCTTTCATGTTGAATTTATCTGCAAATTCAGCTAGAGTCTTCTTAGAATTGAAAGCAATGTGCATGAAGACATCCTTCTTCACTTCCAGACTAAGGTCACCACCAAATTTGTCAATCAGAAGCTGCTTCATATCTTCCCAAATCTCAATGGTGGGAAGCTCAGGCACCACCACCTCCTGGCAGGTCAGCTTTAGACAGGTTAAAATATGCTCCTTCTTAACCTCATATGATGCTCTTCTCATGGAAGCTTAATAGATAGTTAGGAAAGCTGCAATGGTTGAGATTTTGGGATCAAAGACTTGCTTAAAGGTAGACTTGAAATGTGCTTCTGGAGCTGGACCACCATTATTACTATTGAGTACATTTATGTGCAGGGAGAATTCTGCTTCAGATTCAGAGGGGGCTGTCTAGCCCACAGCTGGCAAACACTTTCTTTGAGGGTAGTCAGGGTCTCAACAGAGCAGGCACCCGTATCATTAGCTAGAGTGGTCTATTGCTCAGTAAAATCTAGACGTTGGCCTTGGGTTGTTACTACCATAGAGAGCTCAGCCAGTCAAGAAGTAAGGGAAGGCCCCACCAAGAGGCAAGGGGTGAACCTGTCATTTACTGAGTCAATCAATTCACTCATTTCTTATACATCTCTTTCTAGCTTGACATGATCTTGTTTCAAATGGTCCACCTTGTTATCTAGGGCAATCAACTCCCTAGTGCATTGGATTTGAGGAGCTCCTGACAAGCCAGGGCAGCAGCCATATTCATCAACAACTCCACTTGGGCTAGCAGCAGTTGCCACTATTTCACGTAGGTCAGCAAGTTCCTGCTGTAGCTCAGCAACTTGAGTGGTCAAAGCAAGCACCTGTGGATCAAACTGAGGAGCTTCAGTAAGGTGCCCTTGACTGCAGGTAGACGCTTGTAGCTCTCAAAGGGAGTCCCATAGTCTCTGCTCTCTCTGCCAAATCATCAGATGGGGGAAGGCAGATAATCTGGCTTGGGCATAGATAATTCATTCACTTGATTCTGGAGCTTGTCAATAGCAGCAGCAGTGACAACCCTTTCTTGATTGAATTCTTCACTAAGCTTGTGAAGGCCTTTAGCCTCAAGGTCTGCTACCTGTTGCAATTGCTCAAAGGAATAAGCACTGAACACATTGATTTGCTGTACAAGTTGTTCAAAATTGGTGAGGTAGGTGTTCAGGGTGGAATCTACTTGGGCATACCAGGGCTCTTCTAACTGGTGAAACTCATGTAGACGCTCCCTCATGTATTTGGGGATGGACTGGCGCATTCTTTCAATGAATTTGACCAAGCAGGTTTGGGAAGTAATAGAGTTGCATTGATTATCAGACACCAAGGAAAACAGGGAGTGGATCCATTGTTGATAGGCAGAAAACTGATTGCAGTGGTTGGTGATGCCTTCTTGTAGGGAAAAAATCTCCTGAACGTGGAGCCCTAACACCATTTGATGGTGGGCTAAGGCAGGTTGTACAAAGGAGGACAATGGGTTTTCAGAGGAGCCAGCTGCTGAGAAGAGATGCTGTGGAAATTGCATATCTACAATCAATTTGTAGTATTCCGCTTGACTGAACTGTAATTAGAGGCAAGGGATGGCTGTGAGAGAGGGGGGCTAAACTAACTAAGTTTGGCTCCCATCCTGGTGAGACAAACCACCAGGATGCCGCCCAGTGGAGAACTGGGACAGACGCTCAAAGAGGGGACCACAGGGAGGACACGGGGGATAACTGAGGGAAATAGTCATTCAGTCTCAACAACACCAAACCAGTGAGCAACCAGGGCGTACAGGTGGGGGTGGAGGAAGGCAACACAGGAGCGCACAAGGGTACAAAATTGCTCACTTCCAGGTCAATAAGGAAAGGCCTTGTTGTCTCCTCACCTGCAGGAGCAAAGGAGGTACGGACAGCATCCTCCAAGTCTAGGTTGTCACAGATCAAGCTCTTCACCACGGCCTCCCCAGAGAACAGGAGACCATTTGCAAGGTTTAGGAGACTGGAAGGATTCTCGCCCACAAGCCAAGCAAAGGAGGCAATTTTTGACCACAAATCTGGTGAAGTCAACCATAGAAGCAGCAAGAATGGGGCCAGGGAAAACACAACAAATTTCAAGGCTGGGAGTATCATTTTCAAATTCTCTGCAAAATTTTGTAGAGGTAGGGACCCTTATTATAAGTAAAAATAATAAAAAACTGACAAGCAGGGGGACCCACAAACAAGAGGCCAGGTGAAAGTGATAGGAAGGCCTTGTACAGCTTGGCAACAGGCTTTTATGTCTTTCTGATAAAAAATTGAGAGCAAAAGCAAGTTTGAAGCAAGGAAATTAAAGAGGAAATTCAAAATAAAGTAAGTTTTTATAATGATTTTAACTAAATATTTAAAGTTTGGGTGTGTGTTTTTGAAACTGAAAGCAAAACAAGAGCAGCTATACGCTTGAGCTTGTTCCAAGGGGAAGGAACAGGTTTGAACTGGGGCAGGTAAAGGTAAAATTAAAGACAATGGCTAACAATTTAACACTTTTAGCTGAGAGGATCCAACCAAAGATCCAGTCAACCACAAACTTGAAAATTATGTGTTAAAATCCAAACTTTTAATAAATTGGAGACTTGACAAGCAGGGAACCCAAAATCCCCTGTCATTGTTAAAAGGGAGTGGGTTGTTGGGGAGAGGTCACATGACTGAGTTGGTTTGCATTTGATTGGATGGGTGATAAAATTTGCTGGCTAAAGCCAGGGGTGCTGGAAAGTTTCAGAGTAATTTTTGTGGATCCACCTGATTGGCTGGAGGACACCTCATCTAGCTCAGGTTCCTTTAACTCTCTGGTCATAGATGTGGCCCCATTTGATTGACTGTTCCTGATTGTTTTTAGTAGAGGACAATACCAAGCTAATAAATAGTCCAAATTAACCAGTGTTTTTTCCCAAGCCAAGGCAGCCAAAGCCAGGGGTTCTGCGGGGTATGCCAACACGAATCTTTCATCCACAGTTGAGCTAAATCATTGAGTGAATTAAAGGGTTTTGCTGGACTTTGAGCAGATTTTTTTGTGACAAGGAAAGACAGTCCTATCCAAAGCCAAAGGGGGCAGTGAATTTACAATGGCCCCTTTGCGGGCTATCCCAAGGGCTACTACCATGACTTGTTCTAAGTCAGGGGTACCCAAGGAGTAGGCCACTAGGCAGGGACTATTCCCAAGGTTCAGTACAGTGGGGACAATAGGTGAGTCTGTGATGTCTTCCTCAATAGGAGGACTGGTGATTTCAGGTGAAGTTGGCTCTTGTATGGGAGGAGGCAAAGGACCTGAAAACGTGGTTGCAAAAGGGATAACTGAGGGGCTTACAGCCCCTGTAGTGAGCACTATTTTTGCTGTGTTCTGAGGCGTGACACAGACACACAACAGGGAATGCTAACCTTAGGATTGGATTAGTACTAATTCCTGGTTAGATGGCAGGGAAGGCTATGCAATTACCTTATGGCTCTGAATAAATAATCTCTACTAGTTGTGGCTAGAGAGAGGTACCAAAGTACTGGAAAACACAAAGACAAAAATGTGAATAGATCTTAAATTTTATTGGGTATAAAGATTGGGAATATATGATTTATAGCTTTACCACAAAACAGTACATGGACGGTAGGATCACTTGCCACAAGCATGAGTGGGGAAAGCAAGCTGCAAAGAATCAGGAAACCAAACAATTTTATTTCCCAGTTTGGATACAGACTCATTTTGAGAGGTAAAGGCAAAAGCAAGATATTTGTCCTCAAAATAACCTATCAAAGGCAAAATCAAAACATGGTGAATGACAACATTCACAACAGTTGACATGAGCTTTCAGAGTTACAGCTTTAGTGGACTTTGTAAAACTCATTGTGGCTGCTATTTTCCCAATGGACATAAGCATCCCTTGCTTTTCAATCATTTCCAGAACAATTTTGGGGGCAATTAATTTTCTTCTACATATTTCAGGCTGATTGGCTGATAAAGGGATGTGTTTATCTTGGGAACCAAATGGTGCCATATGATTGGCTGATTCTTTATTTTGGTTTTCTTGGGTGGTTGCTTGGCTCAATTAGTTGATTCCTGATTCCAATGTTAATATGGGATTTAAGATAGCAGCTGTCTGGGCATGGTGCGCAAACAGGGCCATGCTGAATGAAGCAGGAGAAAGAACACACTCCTGGGTAGTGCTTGGAGAGAAGCCTGCAGGTTAGGAGTACCATAGACGAGGCTTCACTATTGGAAGACCCAGTGTAGCCCTGCATAATTTTTTCAAGGCCAGGGAACAGCTCATTTACTTGGCTATTGGAAGAAGAAGATATAATAAATTTTTATTAAGAAAACTAAAATCAATAAGCTAAGTGTACATTTTAATCAATTTTATTGTTAATTATGTTAATTAATGTGAATAGTAAGATAAAAAATTTAGCTGTCCTAAAATGAAATTAGGTAATTTTTAATAATGTCTGTGATTCCCAAAAAAATTGGCTTTAATCTACTCTAGATCAATTACCTTCCTGTTTGAGATGCCCATAAATTATATTTATTTCAAATTCACCTCAATTATGATTTTAAATTTGGTTTTTGGATTTGAAAATACCGCAGTTTCCTGTTGTTAATAATTTTAGATTAGGTGTCACAAGTGACAAATTCCTGTTATCAATATGCATGAAAAAATTCCAACTACAAGATTTAAACCCCAAGACCCTGTGGGCCGCCAGCCTGCAGGCCTAGCTGCCTGCGTTTTTTGGGCTCAAATCATAAATAGATTCAACTTCAGAGAAACCTCTGAAACCCACCAGCTTAAACCCTTCCAAATCCAGATCCTGCCCTCTGAAGGATCCTCTTAGCCCAGCCAATGAGAGTACCAACCCAGGAAATATCCCCGCCATAACTTGGGCCACTGCAAATGGAGAATTGCAGAACCTTCCCCAAGAACAAGGGCTGCCAGTTGATGACAAATCCTATGACTTGAAAAAATAATTTAAGTTTTTCACCCCAACCCAGCCAATGAAGATTCATCCCCATTGAATGCCACCAAGGATTTCCAAACCCTGCTAAATGATACTACCTGGCCTGAAGGATTTTGCAAAAGTTTTCCTATGGAAGATGGGCATACTTATACATTAGGGCTGCCAGGAAGTTTCTCATTGCCATTCTTACAATAAAGTGTTATGAAACTTTGGTTCACGCAGGTCTTATCCTAAATTCTTTTAGAACTTTACTTTTTTTAGTTTGATCTTCCCAGATCCATTCCTGATTCCCACCAAGTCCAAGAAAACACAGACCAGCTGCTCAAGTTATACTGTCCCCCAGGAGCACCATACAGCCAGGTACATTTTACAGAGTATCCTCCCAACCCAGATAATTTGGAATTTAACTTAGAGAAGATCTTAATTTACAACACAAATCCTGTACCAGAGAAACAGAGCTTATTGGTTGTGAAGGAACTTGGATTACCATGCCACCTTTGCTTTTTCACAACAAATATAACTACCTGCCTGTGTATTTGGTACCAATGACCCCACCCTTGACCCTGCGGCCTAACTGCCTGCAAGAATCTGTTATCACTAGTGAGTCCACCTCCACCCAGATATTCAGAGTCATGTACATCACCTTTACTGACCACATTGATTCTATGGTGCTACCAGCAGACCCTGGGTCATCCTTGGAAAATCACTATCCTACATTATAAAGTTAGCTCTCATCCTGTGGTGGGCCCTTCCTTCTGGGCCTGTGGACTGTCCACCCACAAGTTCTCAGGAGCCTACCTCAGGATGAATCCCTGACATTGGGCATGATTTGAAACTTATATAAAAGTGCCCAATTGTACATTAGAATCCTGCATTTCTGATTCATGTATCCCACATTTTTTGGTGTGCTTTGTCTTTATTTAGTTGAGTTATCTGTAGTAGCAGTTTGAAATTGGCAAGTTCAAATAAATCAAAAAAGCCAAACTAAATGGTTGATTTATTAAATATTTTTGTTCCACTCAGTTGTGTCAGGAATATTACTGACACTTATAGCTGTGTAACCAATGCACAGACGCCTGCTGTCACCAAGCAGACGCCTGATACCACCATACAGAAGCCCACCACCACTAATCTGTGCCCGCCATCAACACATAGGCCCCTGCTACTACCAAGAAGATACACAATGCCACCACACAGAAGCCTGCCACCACTGAGCAGATGTACACAGCCACTGTGCAGGCTCCTGCCACTCTTGCTAGTCCCACCTGCAAGCCATCTGTAAACCAGGCACCCATGAGTCAGCCTGCCATCTCCCAGCCACCTGCCAGCATGCCAGTCCCCATCCACTCTTTTGGGAAATAGCCAAATTGGGAAAACAGGAAAAGGCAATTTCCCCAAAGCCAAACTTGGAAGGAACTGCTGCCCAAGTTGGGAGACCATCAAATGGGTCATTATTTGTTAGATTAAGCCAAGGCGCCAGCTTAAGCATTTCAAAGCCTCTAACTTCTTTGGTATCATTTAAGTCATAAACTTATGTTTTTTAAACATAAGTATAATGCTTAGTTTACTGAAGAAAAGTTTAAGAGTGTAAAATATACAAATAATAGAAATAAATCTTATTTCTATTAACTGTATTTTTTGCTAAAACCCTTTTTTCTATTTTAATAAGCCAAGAATTAAATATATGAGTTTCATGGGAGAGTAATAGCAGCCCCAAAGCTATAATTGCTATTACCCTATCTTTGTCTCATATAATTAATTTCTTAGTTATTTTTAGAAAAAAAAGTTGTTGTATTTAAAAGACTATTTACCCTATGTGAAATATAAGTTTTTGTTATGCGTCCAACTTCATGAACATGTCCTACTAATCCTTTAGTAGTATCAGCTCTCTTTGTTTCTCTGTCATCTGTGAAGAACTTTGCACAATAATTTATTTTGGAGTACTCCTTAACATCCTCAAATGTCAAAGGTGAAACATACAGCTCACCATCTTTCATTAAATATGAAAGATTAACATAAAATGCTTTGACTTCAAGCCAGCTTTTTTAGGCCTAGATTTTCTATCATAGATGTGAAAAAAGATTTTTTGGGAAACATCTGAATTATTTACAAGTGTCTCATGTAGACTCTTTCTTTCTTCCTCTCTCTCAAAAACCATTTTGAGATCATTTATATTTTTTATATACATATCATTTTCCTTTTGTTTAAATATTTTAGATAATACACCAAAATGACCATCAACAATACTTTTGCCATGACACTCAAAAAATCTATTAAACTTAATTGTTCCTTTTATAATTTTAGGTACCTCTTTAAAAAGATAAATATATGAATTCATAAGATCTGAAATGATTACCATTATCAGTCCAAACTTTAATATTTTTAATATTCTTAAATTTATTATTTTTAAGCAGACTTATCAAACACTGACCTGAAAACAAAGAGTCATGAGATAAAATTTCAGATAAAAAGTCATGATACTCATATTTAATTTTCTCATTTTCTTTAAAAGCAATTGTAAATCCTAATAAAGAAATAGGTATTTTCTCATAAAAACAATTATTTGTCTCTATAGGACCCCCACCTATTTTAAATTTTTCTTTATAGTCTATTACTATAACACATGATTTATTATCAAGATTATTTATATCACTAATATATTCTTTATTTTGATGCTTATAAAACTTTTCATGTAGGTAAATAGATTCCAAATTTTCTTTAATAGATTTAGGCAATGGCAACTTCTTCATACTCAAATCCTTTTTCTTCATTTCTGATGACTTTTTTAAGTTGCAAATGTTACACATATCAGTTTGCTTTTTTCTTTTAATTATATTATTAGGAATAAGCTTATAAAAAGTGGAAAGTGAAATAGAAATATTGTTTTTTATTTTCATATCTTCATAAATTTCTTTTTTGTTTTTAATAATGAGTGTTTTATTTTAGTTGAGTATTCACTCAACTCTTTTTGTAATTCTTCATAAATCAATCCAGGGGATTTTTTAGTGAATTGGCTAGTTGGAAATGAATTTTTTAATATATGTTTTAAAATATTTTTTATGTTTTCTTTTTTTACTGAATCATTTTTTCCTTTTTTATCTTTTGAATTTAATGATGCTTTTTTAGCATTTTTTATTTTTTTAGAATATGAATACTCATTTTTGTCATTCTAAATCCACAATCCCAAAGCTCTTTCAGACTGTAGCTTGATGTAACCAATGCTCTTATGGAAGGAAGGTGCTTGGAAGGGGACTCTGACATCAATTCCTTTAGGTTGTTAAAGAACTCATCTGTCTTAGAATTTTGTATGACAGGTAAGAAGGTACTTTTTCCAAACTCTGTTTTTAATAAGAAATGCTCAACAAAGCTGTTAAGATCACTACCAGCAGTAAAAAGGAATGCTTGTTTAAGCATAGAGATTCTTTCTCTCTTAGTAGAAGCCCCCAGTGAGAAGAAGGGTGTCATCTGAGGTGCAAACTTGATAGGTTCCATAATGATAGTGGTTGGGTTCCTTGGCTTGGTTCAGGCAGTTCTTGCTTGGAAATAGATGTGCAGTTATCAGAGAGGAGTAAAGGTGTGGATTGTAAAGTAAATTTCTGTAAAGTTGAGCTGTTTAAATACCATGTTAGCTGAGCTTTTGCACTACAGGCATAAATCCCCAACTGACCCCCAACTGATCTCCTTAATTTATCAATATCACCCCTGAAGTCTGATATCATTATTTATTTACCCCTTTTCATATTCTGGTTAACTGTTGATATTTCCGCAAATAGTACTTCAATCTTGCTCAAACTAGTATTATTAGAAAGCCCTTAATCTCAGCTTTTGGAATTGTGCTGCAACTTTATATTTCAATACCAATTTAGTATCTTGAAGTGGCTTTGAATATAAGCTTATAAAATTATTATTTGAAATAAAATATGCTAATTAACTCTTAAAGTATGATATTTTAATCAATAAACTAAATTTAAAGTATAAATCATTATTTAGCTTACTTTTAGTAACCAACTCAAAAAACCTTTTTTAAATAAACTTAAGTTTATTATAAACTTTAACAGTTCTTAAAAATGAACTTTATATATCTTAAATCTATCAAAACAAAAATGTTATTTTTAATCACATATAAATATTTGCTTTTATAATTAAATTTATATCTTATTTTTATAGATACAATGACTAAGATCATTTTCCATTTAGTTTAAATAAATTTTAACCTTTGTAAAATTTAATTAACTAAAGCAAGATTTTGATACATTCTTTTTTATGTTTGAATTATTTATACATATTATCTCTAGCATACAGTATAAAAATATAATTTTATTAAATAGTTGTATAAAGCTATTTTATTAATATTAAATACTTAAAATTTTGAAAAGAAAAACTTTTACTCTCTTATAAGTTCTTATTATATATTTTCTATAAAATCTAACTTAAGAATAAGTTACTTATGCTAAATGAGATCACTGAAATTTCAATAAAAGTTCAGTTTTAATTTTAGTTTTAGTTTTTTTAACTTTTTACTAGATTTTTTTAAAAAAATCCAAAATTATTTAATATTTATTTATTAAATATGCAAAAAAGCTATCCGCCCTCTTTTTAAAAAGAGGGATTCAAAAATTATTATATTTTAAATTAAATATTTTAAAAAAGCTAAGATTTTAGGCAACAATTTAATTTCCAACAAAAAGCATCATATCAGTTTTTATTGTGTTTTTATGTTGCTCTTTTTAGAATGATGTCATTTTGTACTAATCAGCTTTCAAGAAATAATGGTATATGAAATAAGATTGTTACTAGCTTTTAATACAGTTTAATTTAGCTGTAAGTAGAAAATGATTAATTTAATATAGGTTTTTATATTATAAGGATTAAATAAGATTTATTTTGATAAAATTTTTGTAATTATTTAAATTTATTGATAAGAAAATTAAAACAAAATTTTAAAGTTTTAAGTAGCACAGTTAATAGGAAGCAGATTAATCTAACAAATAATGATCCAAATGGAGGATGGACTGACAGGCTCTCCAACAATGAAAATCATGCACTGAATTCAGTAAATGAAATTGGATGCATAAAGAAGGCCCAAATTGCACTATGCCAATGAAAACTGGAATCCAGCCAAGCCTTCTCAATTGCCAGCCACCCAAGCCAACCCAGAAAAGGGAATAACAGATGCAACTCAGGCTCTCGGTTCCACAATGCCATGCCTTCCAATAACATGCTTTGCAGGTCCATTAGTATAAATAAAGACAAAACCCTCAATGATAGTTTGTGCTATCATTGAGTGAATATCCTCCTCAATATTGTCACATTAATCAACCCTCTACCTAGATTAAGCAAGTAACCTTACTAGACCCATCACCCCTCCCCAAGTTATAAGATGAATTATATCATCTTCACAGCCATCTTGGAAGCTTACCTTGGGATAGCAGGTAACCAGCCAGCCTACGCTCAGTTCAGACCTGAACCACAAGGGCCCAAAGGGACATCATACCATGAGCCAACACAGCTCAACTCAATGAATTCAACCATGTGGACACCTCTGGTGTCATCTTGCCCAACTCCTAACTTGGCTAATCACATGATTCCTGCAGTTACGCTATTGTACCTTGCCAGCAGCCTTAGACAATGTAGCATCCTTGCCAACGCCTTCTGTCAGGTAACAAGCCTCTACCCAATTATCTAAGCCATGAGCAGCTTCCAGCCACCTAATCTGCCATCTTATTTCACTAAAGTTTTACCCTCAATACTTGGGTATTGCAGTCTACCGCTTTTGTAAATACCTTTGATTTGAGGTCCAGGGGTGATTTCTCTGTTATCAAGGGCTGTTAATGGGAATTTGAAGGCTGGATCTAAGTTCTGCCAGCTCTGCTGTGTAGATACCTCAGGGAAGGACAGGGTTTCAATCCAGAAACTTGTAGTGCTAGCCTTTGTAAAGCCAGAGCATACAAGCAAGCCATTGACCCCCTATGCCAGGATCCATATGCCAAGAAGCATGTCGGTGCTTTTGATCCTTTCATCATATATCATGAGCCATAGAGGTTTAGAAATAAGGTTACCAAGCGCTGGAGCAAGCCCAGAGCCAAAGCTAACTGGAACTGTTACCTGGCCGCTCTTAAGGATGAGATGTGAACTATTTCATCTCTGGAGGGCTAGCATAAGCATACCAAGCCCTCCTTTGGAGTCAAGCCCAGACACAACCCCTTCTAAAAGCACCTCAAAGTTCAACAGGGAAGAGTGCTGCATTCATCAGAGATATTGAGAGCCGCCCATCCAAGAAGAAAAGAGCCATCAAAGAGAAGTAAGATCAAGAGGAGATAAAAAACGCTGTTGAGGCCAAATATACGCTTCTGGCGCTTGAGATATGTCAAGAAGACTTTTGCAGCTCTTCATGGCAACCAGGTGATCACAGCCAAGGTTTTTAAAGGATTTATTGGGTGTTTTCTAACCCTGTATATAGCTGTAACTTTTTTGGTATGATATCTTCTTATAGATAGGCTATCAAGATGGCTTATAAGTGCTTTTTATAACAATCTCTTTAAGAAAATCATGAGCTTTTATTAACGCTTTGATCCTTGGGCTGTATTGTATGGCCCCTGGAGGTACTTTACTCATGAAACATAAATTTTTGTTTAGTTTCTAGTATATAAGTAACTTCATGCTACTGTTTCTGATCACTATATCTTCCTACAATATGTGAACTTTTATGTAGCCCTTTCTGCATACTAGATCTTTTATTTTTTATAAGAAGGAAGAATATTTCATAGTAAAGGTAGCTAGTTTCATAGGAAAATAAGATAAAGGGGGCATCTGATTACCTTTTTCAGCAGCCATGTACCATCTTTATAGCTACTTTGGAACCTACATGACCACATTATCCTAAAAAGTATTTTTGGAGCTTAATTTCTATTAAGTAGAGTGTTCATGCAAGAATTGGGGAGCAGGTTAAGAGGAAATAAAACCATGCTCTCAACTATAATAAAATCATGGTTTCAGCAACAACCAAATGGTTGCTACCAACAATTCCTGGGAGGCCAAAGGGGGAATGGGATCAACTGAACACACAAAGCAACAAATAAAACCAAATGACCGGTTTTACTAACAAATTTTGAACTTTATTAGATTAGAGAATGATGAAGCAAGGTCTTTTACAACACTTGCATTCATTTAAGGGATGTGATAGGATTAGGGTGGTAGATTGAATGTCACAAACCAATTGACCAATGATATGAGCGGATACAAATGCATTT
This sequence comes from Entomophthora muscae, assembly GCA_014839935.2. NCBI lineage: Eukaryota > Fungi > Entomophthoromycota > Entomophthoromycetes > Entomophthorales > Entomophthoraceae > Entomophthora > Entomophthora muscae. The sequence goes on along the minus strand of QTSX02000313.1, from coordinate 14,965 downwards.
CTTGAGGCAGGAAGATCTTGACAAATTTTGAATGGACATAGTCAAAAGGAAAACTGAACCAACTAACATCAGGAATATGTTTTGGATGCAATTACCACTGCTCCTGGCTGCTCTTGCACATGATATTTAACCAGAGGTGTCTCTTGAGTGGGTTAGGTGGGGGCATTTTCAGACTAATTTAGCAATTAATAGTGTGAGGACCTTTTTTTGGGCTTTTTCAGTAACCTTTCAGATAAATATTCAAATATAATTTGGTAGAAATTCCCAAGCATTTGGCAGGAATTGAAGTGAAGGCCTAAGGGGGAGGCGTAACTTTACAGTTCAGGAGACTTGTCTCTGCTGATTAAAAGGGTGCCAACCTTCAGTGGTCTGCATGAGCAAAAAATTGATTCTGGATTTTCAATGCAGTTGACTTGAGAGTATTTTTAATTCTGACTGTCAACCTGCAGCAAGTTAGCTTGAGGAACAAGTTGGTTCTGCTAGCTTCCTGCTTGAAGGTGCTGAAATGAAGAAGGGGGAGAATAAACTTGCCTGGTTGCTTCTATGTTGTTCACATTTCACTGTATACTTTTCAGCTTTAATCTTTACATGTTTAAATATTTTTAGATGCCACTGATATCTTTAGATATAGATGGTAGGTTTCAGATGGTTGGGTATGGTCAGAAGGGGAGGGAATAGCTTGATCTTTGCTAGTTCACCTGTAAACTGTTACATATCCCCAGCTGTACCTATAGGAGGTATAGCAAATGAATATTGAGATCTCTTTATACTCTGTAGTGCTTATGGTGTTTTGATTATCTTTATTCTTGTCTGGTTAGAACTTTGATCCTTATGGGGATAAAAAATAGTTTTATGGTAAGGGGTGTAAGTTACATAATAAGATGTGAAATAGTTGCTTACTTCTCCTTATCCCTATTATTCAAGGTATAGTTTATTGTATTTTTTAGCTCCCTGGGGTCACTTCAGTATACTACAGCTGTATAGATCAATTTTTTGTCAAATGTGTCCAGTACATCAGGTACTGTTAATTAAACAAGTGTCAACTTTTAGGGGCCAATCAGACAAAAACCTGAATTCTCACTTTACTTAATAGTCATCTAGAAGGGAGTTGATCTCACCACAGTTGCCAGGACAACCCTGCAATGTTGCAGGATATTGTAAACAGGAGACAGCTATGGTTGTAAGAAAGAGCAACAGGGGTGGATACTTTGGCTCTTTTGGGAAGAGGTGAGTTGAAGATGAATTCTTAAGATTTTCCTAAAGTGGAAAAAGAAGAGAATCATGTGAAGGGGGCTGACATCCAATAGAGAACTATATGGTTATCAGAGTAGCTAGTAAACCTTGTCATACACAGGGATGTAGTTGGATTAAATGTGTTGTAACAAGGGAAAGGCTGGTAAACAATGAGTGGGAAAGGGCTCAAATCTGGAAGGAGTCCGTTTGGGGGTTAAGCGTGTATATAGTTTAAGTGAAATGGCTGTTAAGTTGATTTATAGGCATTTACTCTGTAGTATAGGTTTGGTTATATTTATAGGATCGATTTGGCATTCGTCAGGGAAGTTCAGATTTGGGATCGGAATATATGAAGAGCCAAGATGGTTTATGATTTATCTTCTAGTTGTGATTAGACGGCACTTAAAATAGCCTTATGGTAGATCTGATGTGAAACGTGAGTTGTATTGAGGTAATTGTGAGGGTTTAAATCGGTTTGGTATAGAAATTAAATACCTGGGATTGAGGAGAGTTGTCTGGAGCCAGGGTTGTGCTTGAAGATAAGGGATCGGATGGGCAGGGTTTGCTTGTTCCTAAGGATGGTTTGATTGACCGCCAAAGCTGTGCTTCTTCTTGGCCGAGCTATTTTCGGCTGGTGGGATGATTTGATTGGGTGGCTTGGTTCTATACTCTGGGAGTGGCACATGATTGGTGGATTTTTGAAAGTAGTTTATTGAAGAATACATCTGGAGGAGGGGGTTTATTGATAGATAAAAGGTAAAGCTAAGGGGAGTTCTCGTTCCGGAAGGGGTGGAAAGACCTGTTGGGGTCGATGAGAGAGGAGTTTGAGTTGAGAAGAGAGTCTTGGGGCTGGTGGGTGAGTTGGGGGGTACGGCGCTTGATGATGCCGTCTGGGCCATGGGAGTAGATGTGGGACAGGAGTTGGTGCATTTCGGTGTAGAACTCGAAGCCGCCGGTGCCGCCGTGGGGGTTGGTGAGGCGGTGGGAGTGGTAGTATTGGTAGTTGATGGAGAGGCCAGGGTGGCAGTCCATGTTGGACATGAAGTTTGGGAGTTTGTGGACGTTCATCTGGGGGAGGGGGGTCTGGTGGCGGGGGGATTTGTTCTTGAGGGTCTTCTCGGTGTATTTCTTGTATTTGGCGACGAGCACCTTCCAGCGATTCTTGCACTTGTCGACGCTGCGGTCATAGCCGCAGGTTTGTAGTTCACTTGCCACGGTTTCCCAGACGCCTGGGTGGCGACGCAGGTCGCTGAGCTCCTGGCGATGAGCAAGCAGGATCTGAACAAACTGCTTGGTCTCGGCGTAATGCCAGTTCTCGGCACGGCCACGGATCTCCCCGGGGTCCTCTTGGGAGTCCATGCGCATGAACGGGGCAGCGTGTGGCATCTGGAAGGGCGCCTCGTTGTGCATCATTTGGGTTAGCGAGGACTGCTGGGGGGAGGAGATAAAGGGCATATACGTGTTGTTGGGAGCGTAGTTTGGTTGGTACATGTTGTCAAAGCTGGCTTCCATTGGCTGGTAGGTTTGATCGCCGCCCCGCGGGATGTTGTAGTTGTACTGTGGCATCATCCCAATATAGCCCATGCTGCTGTGGTAATCCATGGCAGTCTCACTGAGGCTTTCTGGGGTGTTGGTGTCAGGGCTGTTGTCTTGGGCTGTTACGCCAAAGCCCTGGCCGTAGGTGTAGGTGGGATCGAAAGCGTGGAGTGGCTTGGAAGAGGCAGCACTGTTTTCACTTTCCATGTTATTCACTGCCATGGTTGACCCTGAGTAGCTTGAATAATCGCCCATTTTGTTAAATTCGCAATGACCTCTTCCAAACCAGCCCAGCATTAAATACCCCCCGCAAATCATGTGACTCAAGTTTTATCCAATGACTTCACCATACTAAATGAGTCCCCTGCCTTATCCGTCCTTAAGCTTCCTCACCAGCTGTCGCAATCCGAACCTGTCGTTCCCGATTTCCAAATCCAGAAAGAAAACTTCCCTCCTGTGCCAAAACACAGCCTTTGAAATTCGCATCCAGATTCGAAACCTGTGCCCAATAATTAGAAATGATTTGTTTGTCACCACGAATTCTTCGCACCACCCTAATTAATCCTACAGAATATCAAATCGCCCATTTCCAACCCACCCTAAATGATAAAGATCTCCCATCCTATTCTCCACACTACAATCAGCCCCTTTCAACTTTATTCCTTAACATATTCCCACTTGTACCTTAAATCCAACCTCTATTATTTTATCTCTAAACCCATATCTATACATGATTGCTAAATTTAATTGTCCTTTTAAAATACATACTTGACAAAATAAAACCCCAACCCAACATAACATAACACCCAAACGTATAATTTAAAACATAACCCACCTGAACCCTTATTATATAGCAAATAAACTATCCATAATATACCCAATCCACGATAATTATGGTATAATTGAAATACAAGGCTTTACAAAACCTCCCCTTAAACCCTGTCACCCCATCAGTACCGTGATGACCAAGCCATATTACAATCAAAGCCAAGATTTTTAACAAGGGTTCAATCAAGATAAATGATTGGTATCCTTACCATATACAAGGCTACCAATCAGACCAGCATAAATAAAGTATCAAAATATAGATCTAATAGAACTGATAAAAGCTCTCAATAATCAAAATAAGCATCTAAAAAATAAACCTGGCCCTTTAAAAGTTAGCTGCCACCGCTTACTTCAAAACTAGAGACCAAACTTTTATAGGCTACCGTAAACAATAAAGATATCCAATCAACACCTGCCTAAGCTCAGGACACTATACACTCCCTCTACTAGCTTTTAATTTATCAACCCAGAAGAGAGATCTGTAGCCAATTAAAGATTATCATCCTAGAAAGATCCCCCATAAGCTTATCAAATAAGAGCCAGCCCCCTTTTAGTATCAGGATTGGTTCTCCTAACACTATAGCACTGGTAACTTCTAAGAGAGAGAACCCACAGCATACAATATCTTTCTTTTACAGCAGACATCTTATCCTGCCTCTATTCATTTCTTCTCTTACTGGTATCAGGGTTATGGTTATCCCTTGTTAAAACAGCATTACCTTGGATCCAAGCAGCAACAAGCAGAAACTACCATAGACAGGGTGCTGGCTTGATGAACTCACTCAAGAAATGAGTGCTTTGCCACTAGCTTAGACATCCTGATCTGAATACCCAATAGAATCTAAAGCATTAACCATTGAATGCATCCTTGGCCCAAGCAGCCACTCAAATAATTCAGCTAAACCATTAAACATGATCCCACTCTGTTGCAACCAAAGTCACCCCCTCATCTGACAGCATGCCTCATCATACATAGGAGTGCCTAGAAAGTTGCTTTACATTGTATCCAATGTCATCCTTCCTCCTGCTTCAGATATCAAGATTCAGAACCATCTTTTCCTATAAGGAGCAAAGCTGAGTCTAGCCAAACTTCCTTGACAAGTTATCTGAAGCCCCATAACCCTATTTAGACCATGCCACCTCCAGGTGGGTCTGTGACTGGTCCTCCCTCTATAATAACTCTAATCTCCCAACAAGGATGGCACATTATTTGAAATCTTTGCCCCTTTCTTGTACCAATACCTTCCCCATTCCAAACACTCAACTGAAACTAGTCCAGCTGCCAAAAAACCTTACCCCTCACATTCCTATTCATAGCTCTAGCTTTTGGGTAAAAACTGAAACTCTGGAGAGATGTAGGGTTGGCTAGCAAGCCATAAAAGTACCTAGTGGATTGACCTTAGAGGGCAGGCTACTCCATCCCCATAGAGGTTCCCTGGCCTAGTACTGGGAAGCAGATAGCCTTACCCCTTTTCACTGCAGATCTCAGTTGCAGTGGCACAACCTGAAAGTTCAACTTGCCTCACCAGCACCTAGGGACCCTCTTTTAGTTGCCCTTCCCCATTTGATCAGCTGCAGCCCCCTCAGTTTTATAGGTACAGCGCTGTTAGGCGGAAATTTTTCTGCTGAGCCACATCCTTATGTCTCAGAGGGAGGTTCAGACAACAGCTTTTGATAACTGGTCCCACCCTATACAGAGGAGCAGTGGGACTGACATGGCCGCATCTCCCTAGATCTCTGCAATGAAGCTGCTGGCCCTCTCAAGCCCAATCTCATCCAAGGTTCTCTGCATGGGCCCTCTTTTCAAAGGGAGATCTAGCTGCTTTATTAAGCACAGGGCCACTGCTCTCAAAACTAGGTGATAGCTCTCCAGGATGTAGGGCAGGGATTGGACAAGCATCAGGATACCCCAAGGGACCTGAACCCTGAGACCAGGCACACATCAGGGATAAGTTAAGATGTATGGTAACTGGGGGCTGTGAAGGTGGATTGGGATGGTCAGCTCCAATATACACTGCTGAATGTTCCAGAAAATGATGGGATGGGGTATTTTTTCTGTAGGAGCAAGTGCTGATCAACTATTCAACTTTGAGCTTGGGTAAGGGGTTTGAACTGAGGCTATAGCGGATTGGGGTAGGGCATGGGGGTTGCCAAAAAGTTAAACTGGGTTGCTATACGCTTGGACTTAAGGCTGGGGTAGAAGCCTCTTCCATTTGGATCCCAGAGGGATGCTCCCTCTATGGCTGCTGGGATTTAGGCTCAGGTTGATCCTGGAACCCTTAGTATCCTGACCTCCTAGGCAAAACCATTCTTGAGCTGCTTTCTCAAGATTGGTTTCTTAATAGGGGATCCAACTTTGCTTGTATCTACAAGGGAGTTGATTGATAGGGTGGTTGAGGCTCCAATAAGGTAAGCATCTAAATGCTGGCTTACTTGCTCCTGAAGGGTATTTGTGCTGCTGTCCTTGAAATTAGTGGTGCTAAGGAAGAGATTATGGAAATTATTGCTGAAGGCAACTTACCCACAGCATCACTCCAGGAGAATGGCTTGCCTTCTGTCACCTCAGCTTTGGTGATAACTATTTGGCCTGATGAGACTAGTAGTATAAAAGGGTACCTCCCTTTGGCTAGATAACACCCTGGCTGTCAGGGTTGAAAAGGATAACCCAATAAGGACTAAACCTGTCCCTAATTATCAAAGGGGTAGGTGAGCTGTCAGGCCTTGAGAAGCCCAGAATCCTTGCCTCGAACTGATTTTTGATCACATATGCCCAGCACACTGTAGATCATAAGATTTCATGCCCATATTGTGAGCTGTTGAGGATAACCCTTTCATGCAAGCCACCTTCAAACTCAATCAAACTCTTGATTCCCAAGAAGAGAATTCTGGATTAACCAATCAGGATATATGGTACCTTAATAATTCCCAGTGAACAAAAAATTATAAAAAGGTAGTGAAATTCCTCTATCAGATGGGCCCCTAAGCCAATCTAATAGAGAGAATAACTTTAAGGGAACCACTATTAACTGAAGAACCTGGCAAGCAGCCTGTCACCAGTGGAAACTTTGCCGGCAAGTCTGACCTTTAGAATATATAACCCTGAAAAGGAGGCTTCCTGCAATAGCTATAAGGAATAAGACCAGGGATTGATCCCAGAATCACAGTGCTCCTAGCTGTCCCAGGCTCCCCAGATACTAAGCCCCATAAGCTGACACCCAAGAAAACAATTATAAAGCCTCTGGGAGTTGAGATTAGCATTCTGTCATCATTATGAAATGAACTTTTATGAACCATTGTTCATCTAACTTATGACTTATATTGTTCTAGCCTTATATCCCTTTCACTCTTATTCCTTTAGCCCAGAAAACCCTCTAATAAGCCATTCTCATCCCATGATACACCCTCAAATTGCTTACTTCCTTCTCCTTACTTTGTTCTTTGATACAATTCTTTTAAAGAGTATCATCCTAATACAAAATTTGAAGGATTCACACTAGAGAACCTGCTACTACCTAACCCCTTGGGTAGCAATAGAAAGCCTGAAAGATTCAACTGAGAACAAAACAGGCACACAATATTGTACCAGTATTTAACAACAAACACACCTAACTTCCCATATATCTATTACTAATGGAACCCCCTCTCACCCTTAAATAACCCTTCTATCAATACCCTCTCCGGCCACCTCTCTGGAGTTATCTAAATCACCCTCATAGGATTAGTGGATCTCATGGTGCCAACTGAGGGACCTTGGTTTTTACTGGATAAATCACTCTTGTACATTATCAAGCTAGCTCAAATCTTACCATGGGCCTTTCCCCATAGCTCCAACTCCCTCTCTGCCCATATAACCAACAGCACAGTTGCTAGGTCCTGGACCCCTGAAATCCTCCCAGGAAAATATATTCTTCAGGGATATTGATTCATCATTATAAGGGAACTATGGTTTGCTAGAAATTAATGCTGGTGTTGAAAAGAACACAGCCATCCAGGGCTCCTTATGCTTGGACCATATAGATCCTTGGCTGGTATGCACAAACAATCTGTAATCTATATTACACCTCTGATATAACGTCTCACTTACTTTGAGATGCCCAGTATTATACATATAGGCATCTGGTGGAGAACTTTATCCCATCTATATGGGTATTAACCCTTAAAGATGCCAACTGGGGCTCAACCCAATCACAGATCAAGTAGGATCAAGGTTAACTACCCCCAGACTGGGAGGGAAAGGTATACACAGGTCCAATCTTCTTTACAGGCCCCAAAAAAGCATCTTCAGTGTAAGGTTTTGCTCATAATTATGCAAGGTTGTAAACTAAGGTGTGTAAATCATTCAGGTTAAGGTTTAAGAGGTACAAAAAAGTAGTAAAAGTCTGTAAAATAACTTTACAGAACCTGGCTAGAAAATTGTATTGAGTTACAAAAGGTGTAATGGCGCTTAAAACACCCAAACAAAGAAGATAGAATAAAGTGTTTATTAACAATCTATTAGTTACTAAAGGCATAACAATATTGGGTGTTCACCATCAGAATTTTGATACATGAAACTATTAAAGGATCCTTTAATGGAAAATAATGGATACAACAGGCCTAAAGCTTGTTGTCTAACAACTTCCACTTTGAACCAGGGAAAAAAGTGCTATTCCTAACTAATACTAAAAAAATAAAAAGCAAAATTCTTAAATTAGTTAAGTTAAAAGTTAAATTTGGTAAATGATTGAAGGTAAGGAATCACTTAGAATTTTGGCTCAAAGCCTACTCTTCACAAGCTCTTTATTTATAGGCACATTTCTTTTCAGCTGTGAATGATGAACAGAGGAGAACAACAGCCAAGAGCAGGGGCATTTGGAGAAAATAATAGAATAACCTGGAGGAGAAGGGGAAACATAAGTCCAGGGTGAGAAGCAGATCATCAACATAAGCTGGGGAAGAGCAGGAGCTTGCACAAGCAGAATTGCAAAAGGTAATATAATTTAAAAATATTCTAACTAACAGTAGAAAATATAAAGCTATTTAAATAGCAATAAAAGAAGGAAGGTAACATACATTCAAAGTGCAAAAGGACAGGAATGTTAAGGTAAATAAATTTAAAATACTTAATTATTAACTTCCTACTCAAATTTTCATTATTTTTAAAATAAGAAGCATATAAGTTAAAAAGAAAACACTAAATATGTTGTAACTGTGATATTTTAGCAGAGTTACAAGGGGAAAAATATTTGGAAACTAGATAATATTCTTTATTGAGAGATAATGATTATATAGTTGATGTGAACCATGGATAACAGGAACATGATTGTGTTGATCACACAGTGGGATGGAAAAGGGGTTGGCCTGATCCTGGTAATGAGTCAATTGCCAAAACAAGGTATCCAACGTAAGAGATCATCATTTTTTCATGTTGTTAGATTTGGTAATTCAAGTTGACTTCCTAGCTTGGCTTTGAGTGACTGGATAATTGGATGGTGGGTCACAAACCCGCTTACTTGGAACCTTGCTGGCGGGTCAAGCCTACTGTTTTGACAAATAGATACTATGAAGCCTGCCCTTTGGGGAATGTCATGAAATTCATCTCCTGATGGGGGTTTTGAGCTTTGAAATCACTGGCAGAGAAAGTATATGAAAAGAACTTCAAGAAGAACACATAACTGTCATGAATCACCCTGATATAGGCTGGATGGTCTTTTGAGTGCTATCACAGGGTTGGATGGTACCCCTAGCTGAAAAGCTCTAGGATGTTTAAAGCTGTTGCCTAGCTCAATAAAGAATTTAAATATAGCAGAGGGGTCACTTGAGAATAGGGAAATTTGATTTTTATTTAAGAGAGTGTCGTGTTCTGAGGCGCGGCACAGACACACAACAGGAAATCCTAACCTTAGGATTGGATTTGTACTAAGTCTTAGTTAGATGACAGGGAAGGCTATGTGTTTACCTTGCGGCCCTGGAAGAATAATCTCTACTAGTTGTGGCTAGAGAGAGGCGCAGAAGTACAGAAGACACAAAGATAAAAATGTGAATAGAACTTAGATTTTATTGGTGAATATGAAATGGAATATATAGTGGTTAGGAATACCACAAAACACTACCAGGACGGTAGAATCACTTGCCACCAGCATTAGTGGGGCAAGTAAGTTGTGCAGGATCAAGAAACCAAACAATTGTACTTCCTGATTCAGTCATCAGCTCATTTTGAGAGGCAAAAGCAAAAGAAAGAGATTTGTCTTTGAAATGGCCCACCAAAGGCAAAATCAAAATATGGTGAATAGCAGTATTCACAACAGAGAGTTTGATGCTCCTATAAGCAGGTCAAGTCTTGAGAGCCATGAAATTCAAGGCTCAGAGGTTGAAGGAAACATCTTCCAAGTTTCCTAACAGTAAGGTTGGATACCAAGAAGAAAACTTGGCTAATAAGTATGGGCAAGTTAACCATACCACAAAGGGGTATCATACAAGGCTTTCATAAGAAGTGTCACATCTCATACCAGAGTCTGGCTGAACTTTCACAGGAGAGGCAGGCTGGGCCTGAAAGGCCATGTACACAATTGGCACAATCCTGACTATATAATTTACAGTAGTGGCTAAGGGGCTCCAAATTCCAGTATGGGGAATGGCTTGGTTGGCCAGCTCTAATACTGTGATGTAGACAAACCTCAACTTACTGAAATCTTGGGCAGGAGGCGCGTTGAGCAAGGGGAAGTGGAGAGGATTTCCTTTATGATAGACGGAACTGGGCCTCTAGAATGGCCAGAAGAAATATCCAGGTGTGAGGGTGGAAGAACTCCAAATCAATGGCACAAGGTGACGTAACCAGGTGGACAGGAGCAGAGCTAGGAGGAAAATGATATGCATGGGTTTATTATGTGGTGGATTTGCAAATATATGCAAACAAAATGATTATATTGGTGCAAAAATAGATAATTCCTGAAAGAAAATAATGGGCCTGGGCATAAAGTTATTTATTTTAAGATGTCAACAGTGAGGAAGGCTTCTCCTCCCCACTACTTATACTTACTGAGGAATACTTAACCTTTTGTGCCACCAGAGGCCTGGTGGCATCATTTTCAGTGATACTTGCAAAATGGCTTGAAAATTGTGCACTGGAACCTGGGGGAAGGGCATTGGTTGTTTCCTCATGGTCATGGATTTGGCTGCAGCATGCCAAGGTGCCACAGCTATTATTAGAGCCCACAAGCATTCAAGCGCCTGATCAAATAATCAATTAATTGTTTTCCCAATGTACCATTTCCCGGTAGCAAAGGGACCCAATTTTGTGTTTAATTTCAGTGCCAGGGTTTTGCGGCATGTGTGCCTTGCAAACCCCTGGCCATTTGCGGCCAGAAAGAGGGGCTTTCCTTCTAGGAAGACAGTTGACAATGCTTTCCACACTGCTGGTTGTTTTATCTCCAGGCAGGCTAGCTGATTATCTAGGGCATTCTGAGCCCTGACAAGAATCATGAAGTAGAAATAGTCTTAAAGTTACACAAAATGTAAAATATTGGTGCCAATGATCATTCATAATATCTTTACTGTGAATAGGAGGAGATAATATATATAGATATTTGGGTGGCAACTAATAAATATTTTTGGCTAGAAGATCTTTAAAACATTTGAGGGGTGAGAAGAACAGGTTGCAAAAGCCTTGGGATGCTTCCCTAATATCTTAGTACATATTCAGATAATTAACTGATAAAAGATCAAATTGATGTGCTGTAACTGCTCTTTATTAGCAGATTTACAAGGTAAATAATGTTTAAAAACTATATAATTATCTTTATTGAGATTTTGGAATCATACAGCTGTGGTGAAGTGCTTAAGAGGAAAAATTTTCCTGCTGATCAATCACTTGGACAAGAAAGGAGGGGGCTTGATACTACTAATGAGTGAAGCACTAAAACAAGTTGCCACTGAGACTGAGATTGTTATTAGTTCTTGTTTGATAATTTGAGTTGACTTCTGCATTTGGCTTCAAGTACCAGGATAGTCAAGTCAAGCAGTGCAGAGTCTCTTGTGCAGAACTTTGCCAGTGGGTCAACTCTACAGTTTTAACAAATTTAAAGCTCATAAATATTGAGAAATTAGTCAAAAAGAGCTTGGGTATCTTGGAAAAAGAGAAACAGTAAATTGGAAGATATATTAAACTGTTATACTAGGAAAAAGTTAACTAACTCTTGTATCAGATGAGAGAATCTGAAACCATCCTTTTGTGGAATAATTGGTATGGTGACCTTTAACTAACAAATGTCATTGTCTAAGGTATTTTAATAACCAAAATTCATATCAAATACACTTAATACATAATAAATGATATTATAAAAAATGAGGCTAAATGTTAAATATGGTGAAATATCATAAATCCAAGAGAGACAAGTAACTTGTCTGAACTGAGAAAAACCCAAAAAAAGGATAATCCTCCAGGTGATATTGAATCTTTTTAATGAATCTCCAACAAAGCCAAGTAACACAGTCAATAAAGTAGTGTAGATGAAATGATTAATCTTGGCTAGTGGGGGGCTAGCTGAGTGTTTAAAAAAATTAATTGATTAAACTAAATTAAACTATAAATCAAGAAATTGAAGAGATACTTTTTTATAAATGGTGGTTTATTGTAAGTGAGTTAAAATGGCTTTAAATATATCAGCTCAATATAGTATAGAATATAGCTGTCTCTTCAATTAATTATTTACACAATTAAATGGCAAATATGTCTTGGGTCTAGTGGGAGCTGGTATTGGATCATCTTCTTGAGGTGCTTACATTGGGGTTGAGTATTGGTAGCAGAGATAACACTTGATTGGTGCCTATTTTTTACTTCTGTATTGGATAGGTCACTTTGGTTCTAACTGGCACGGGTCTGACTATTGTCATACAACTGGAACTTTATTATGTTGGTTGCATGTGTGTTCAAATAAAGATCTATTTCTTATCCTAGGAACTGTGCTTGGATAATGACAGGTAGGACACTTGCTCTAGTTTTTGGGGCTCTGTAACACATGTTTGGCACATTGCAGGGCTCCAGGAAGGATGTCCTGCCTGATTACTTTTGATGTCACTATACATGTTGTAGTGTATTATAGTAGATCTAGAATTAGGAAATGTACTCCTATGTTGGATTTGTGTATCTTCAGGGTAAATAGGCCTTATCTTAAACAGCTTTCTTATATCATCCTGCTCATTAATTTTCTTGTCCTGACTTCTTTTAAATTATGGCTGGTGTTTGATATTTCAATATCATGTGAAAATTATTTTAAACACAAATATGACATTTTTGTTCTGGATGGTGATCCTGGGTTTTTTTAGGGTATCTTATGGTGGAAAATCCTGAAAAAGGCAACATGGTAGGTGTTGGTTTCCTCTTTACTAATATTTTATGCTGAAATTCAGACTTCATCCTGATTTAATCCTATAATTTTAAATATTTTAGGAGTGATACTGACAGAATATGATAAGCCAATCAATCATAAATACTCTGGAAAATTTAACTACATGGTTGAAGATTTCAAAATATCCTCCCATGTATCCCAGCAAATAGTAAACAACTGAGAAGGAGAGCAGGGCAGTGGTTAAGTAAAGATTTAGACTTGAGTCTTGGAAAAATAATTGGTCATATAAAAGACTGACAGATGGCCATAGCCTAAATTGGATCCAGATTTATAGTGGTTTGAATAGGTAGAGGCAGAGTCTCCCATAAGGGAAGACAAGAAGGCCAGAAGCATGAGCTCAATAACTTCCTGGTGGATTTTATTTTAAAAATTGAAGCTTTCTAAAAGCTATAGATTTTAGGTTCAATGATACCACAATTTTATCAAATAGAGTTTTATTTAATTATAATTGAAAAATTGTGAAAAACTTAATTGAGAATCCCAAATTAAATGTATGGTTTGGACTTATTTAAGGTAAGGAATTGTGGTCTTAGAAGTAGGTCATGTTGCCAGATGGCTCAGATTCTGAAGACTGATGGTCTAGGTTAAGGAATTCTTGATCTAGAAATTTTTCTGAGCCTTTATGGATTGATTAAGTGTTATTTTAAATGTTTGAATTTTTTTCTCTAGACTTCTGGCATGTTCCTGGTCTATTTTCATGATTTTCTGAATATTTTGAGGCTCTTGATCATTTTCCAGATCATTTATTAATATAAGGGCTTGTTAATGTGCATATCTTTGAGTTAGGAGCTCTTTTTTTGCTATTGCTGGTGGCCTAGGATCCTGTTTCCAGGTTCAAATGCTATCATTTTTTTTGCTATTTTTCTTGTTAGTAGTGCTTAAACTTGAAGGGGTATTTAATTCAAAAGATGTTTTATTTAAACTAACATTATTCTCTTCTAGAGTCCAGGCCAAGAAGGGCAGAAAATGACCTGGGTTCCCAGAGTCAAGAATTAATTCATATGAGCATTCTAGCTCATAAACAAATTATTTTCTGTAGATTTTCTTCTAGAAGAGGCTGAAACTAAGATAAGATTCCCTGGGCAGTGGATATGGTTCCTTATCCCTGTCCTAACTAAAACTTTTTTATAGTCATACATTTAATCTAATGAAGTATTATTTCTAGATTTAATACTTGATTTTGGTGTATTGTGCTTGGGTTTAGTTTTCTTGGAGTTGATGCAGGTGCATATAGATTTAGGGTTTCTAGAACTTTTTGCATCATTGGTGGCTTATTGCCCCAAGTAAATTATGTGTTATATTGGAAAATTGATCAAAATATTGATTATTTAAGGGTTAAACCTAACATCAGAACCCTGTTAATGACTTATTGAACTCAAGTGAAAATTTGGAAACTCTGTAATTGAGACTGACTAGCTTTGTGATAAAAGGATAAAATTTGAATTTAATTGAGTTTTTTTTGAAGGGGGTTTAATAAAAAATAGGAGATATCTATAATAGAAATACACTAATTTTCAGAGCTGTTGAGATAAACAAACAAAAAAAAGCTTAAGCATACAGAATTCATACACAAAACAGATCTTCAGTGCATAAAATTCTAATCTCAATTAATATAAATTATTACTTTATTGTAACTGTGCTGTTTTAGCAGAGTTACAAGGAGAAAAATATTTGGAAACTAGATAATAATCTTTATTGTGAGATAGTGATTATATAGTCATAGTGAATCAATGGATAGTAGGAACATGATTGTTGATCACACAGTTGGATGAAAGAAGGGGATGGCTTGATCCTGTTAATGAGTCAAGTGCCAAAACAAGGTATCCACCATATGGGATCATCATCTGTTCATGTTATTGGATTTGGTAATTCAAGTTGACTTCCTAGTCTGGCTTCAAGTGGCCAGGTAATTGGATTGTGGGTCCCAAACCTGCTTGTTTGGAACCTTGCTGGCAGTTCAAGCCTGCTGTTTTGATACCCCC
>QTSX02000312.1:7500-70216 GCA_014839935.2 Entomophthora muscae | reverse complement strand
CTTCACCACCCAGGACCATGGGCTGGCGGCCAGGATTATAGTTTCAATCACCCCTGTGAGGGTGATGTACACAATTCCAAACAGCTTGCCAGTGTGGTCAATTAAAAGTCAGGTGAAGAGGCGGGCATAGGATTAGGGGTCATAGGCAGTTCCATGCAGAGGTCGTAGGCAGGAAGATAATTGAACTTTCCTTTAAATAATTTGGGTGTTGAGAATATCCATGGATCTTGACGGTTATATTTAACTGCAGATTGTATGTGGACCAAAAGATTGAGTTTGAGTATCTTTTCTGGGGTATAGTCCTTATATTCAGGTTTCAAAATGATATTTGGTGAAGTGGACGGGGCCAAAAAGTACACCTGGAGGACAGAAACCTTCAGGCAGAAGGACAGGAGGGCCGGGAGATCTCATACTGAATTGATAGATGGCAAATACAAAATAAGGCAGTAGCTGTGTAAGCCAAAATAACATAACCTTTATTCAAAAATGGCGATAAGAGTTGAGCGCAGAATCTATAGGCATATATAGCATCCTGCCTCCAAACTTAGTATTTTTCATAAGGACTTCATCAAAATATTGGGAAAAATGTGGGCGGGTAGCCAGGAGGCCCAGGTGCAGGAGCGGCAAAATGTCACCTTGGCTGGGTGTTCTCTCATTGGTTGAAATGTCCAAATCAGTCACTTGATTTTCTTGATTTTGGGCTATGGTCACAGGGGCGGGCCTAAAGCCCGTGTTTTTCTTTGGTGATTGAATCTGATTGGTTACTCAAGAGGACTTCAAGTTCATGAAGTTCACAGAGGAACTTTCTCTGCCTCTATTAGGAATTTGAGAAGCTCCTCCTTGGGTACCACCATAGTCTAATCTGTGCTGGTATTCTAAATTTAGGACTTAGCAGGGGCTTCAGCTTGCAGAGGCTCAGTCTCAAGAAAATTCGGGCAGGCAGCCCCTTGGTTCATAGGGCCGGCGGCCTGCGGGGAATCAGAATCAGGGTTTGAATCCCACTCCTGGGTCCAAGTTTCTAGGGAGAAAGAATTGTCAATCCTGACATCATGACTACCAAGTTTGTTGTCTTCAGATTCATCAGAATCAGAGTCACTAGGTAGGTCATGGAAAAAATGTGAGATATAATGTGTGGTGGGCAAGAATCTAGAGCCAAGCACAGTAGGGGGTGCAGTGAGACAGCAATAAGAGAAGAATGAGAATAGTAGTCAACAGAGAGCTTCCTTGCCTCTAAGCTAACTGGGCTTTTACCGACTGGCTTCTAGGATCTGCACCCTCTATCTTTGGGTTGATACAGACTTGAGAATAATGCCATACAATTTTGCAATCATGGCATCTTTGGCATTTATGTTGCACATTATTGTCAAGGGTCATAATAAAGGGATGTTGGTTATATTGACTAGTTGAGTTAGAGTGTGCCTCTATAACTACAGGGCTGGCATGTTTCAGATGTATGTCTTGTGAGAGGGCCTTAATTCCCTTCATCAAAGACAGCACTGACTTATGCGCATTAAAGTGTAAACATAGAAGTTGATTGATCTTTAGGATATTAGCGCAGATGGTGTAGGCTTCTTTCACAGTGAGCTGACAGCTAGTCATTAGTTGTTAGCCTTTCATATAGAAGCAATTAGAAAACTCAGTTTAAGTTTTCTTGGGCTTGAAAAAATGTGCATAAAGGCGTTATTTTTTATTTTTAAGCTCAAGTCTCCTCCAAACTCCTTAATTAACATCTCTTTTATCTGGGCCCAACAGGTGATATTAACTAGTTCAGAAGCCACCACCTCTTGGCACGTAAGATGAAGACACATCAGAATGTATTTTTTTCTTAAGCTTATCATGTATTTGACACAGCTGTCTTATAGATAGTGAAAAAGGCAGCAATGGTTGAAGTTTTTGGATCAAACACCTGTTTGAAGGACAGCTTATAGTTAGGATCAACACCAGTATTAGCAGACTCATTAGGATTGTCTTGAGAGTTAGAGTTGAAGACATGAATCTTGAAGATGAACTCAGCTTCACTTTCAGCAGGAGGCTGGAGAGCCCATAGCTGGTGTAAATTCACTTCTAGGGTAGTGAGAGTGATTGCTTACTGGATTTCTGTTTCTCTAGTAGAAGTAGGTACCCAAAGAGTGCCATATATCTGTATTTTCTGTACAGCCGCAGTGGCTTGAACTCCAGCAAGTTTAAAAGACAACTCTTGCATCTGTACAATGAGAGGATAGAAACACCCATTCATATTCTTGGTGAGTTAACTTGTCTCTTGTAGATCAGAGTCAAGGGCCTTGAAGTTGTGGATGATCCTATCAATGTCCTGATTCAAGTGGGCAATAAGGGTTTCACACTTTATCAAGTCTCCCTTTCTTTCTCAGGACAACATTCATCCTTTTTAACAAGAGGTAGAGTAGCATCAGATAACGCCATGAAAGCTTACAGAGCTTTGACTTCTTCTTGGAGTTCATACATTTGCCCAATCAGCACACCCACATGTGGATCAAGTGTAGGCATAGGGGGGCTGAGGAAGCAGCAGCAGCCTGTTATCTGGGTGTAGTCTTTAGTTTACAAATTGCCTCCCATATTTCCTGCAGTTCAGAGTCAGGATCACTAGCAGGAGAAGTATGTGACTTAAAGTTCTCAGACTTGAAATATTTCTCAATTTAGTCTATGAGGTTCTGAAAATTGGCCAATCATTCTGCTTGAGAAGCCTGAGTAGCTTTTTTTCTAAAGAGGCAGAAGTTACAAAGGCTTCCAATAATCTTATCTGTTTATTCAAGTTGTCACGGAATTGATTAAGCTATTTGATGAAATTATCTAAACCAGTTCCTTGTGAAGTAAGACTGGATTCAATCAATTCTTGTCAAGCATCCTGACCAACTTTGGAGGCTTGAAGACAGTCACGTACATAGTTAAAAAGAGAGTAAGAATAGTGTCAACAGTAGATTGTAGATGCTGTTAAACCAGAAGGGAATCACACTGATTAGCTGACAATAATGAGAGAAAGTTATGAGCTTATTGCTGGAAAGCCAAAAACTGATTGTATTTATTGCAGAAGGAAGTCAGCATTTCATTTAACTAAAAGAAATGTAAACCCAGGAAAAATTGGTGATGGACTAGCTCATGTTGAAAAAAGTGTTGAAAGAGGTTCTCTGTAGCCAGTAGAGACAAGGTATTAAACTGAGCTAACCCTTAGTCAACCATCAAAAAATAGTACTTAGGGTCCTCAAACATAGGCTTGAGTTTGGAACCAACAACACTTGAAGAAGGTCCACCTTGAACCAAAACAATGGTAGTTTCTTGCACTTGTTCAAAGATAAGTGTTATCATGATGTTAGGCAATATTGATGGCTGGGGCAAGAGGACCACAGCAGACAGAATAGCAGGAGGGTCTGAGATGTTTTCTTTCAGAGAAGGGCTAGAGATAGTAGGTAAGATACTGCTGGTAGAAGGAGAGCGGGCAGAACCAATGAATGCAGTGTCAAAAAATGTGAAAGTGGGGCTTGTGGCCCCTATAGTGAGTATAATTTTGTTGAGTTGTGCTTTATTATTCAACACAATAAAGAACTTGGGCAAAAGTCTTAAACAAGTAAGAATTGAGGTTCTGAATATAAGCCTGCTTAATCTGAGTATGTGTAATATATATCTTTCTAGAGAATAAAAGATGTGCGCTGAATATTCAGTGTCAAATTTAATGAGCAAAAATGAACTTATTTTATTGGGAGAAAGGGCATTTAATTTTATACCCAAAGGTTCAATCCTGATAGCTTAAGTGAAGACACTCCAAGTGGCAAGAGACTGGTAAAGATATGAAAAGATCAGATATTGATGTCAATCCTTATTTGGGTAAAGAGAACTCCACAGGTCAAACGCAAAAGCAAAGGGTTTTTCAGGGATTGATCTGCAAACTATCATTTACTAGATCAATCAAAGCCCCCAGTGAATTTGAATTCACAACATCCTTGCCATCACAGACTAAGTGATATGGGTCTTTGGGAGCTTCTGGTCTGGCGTACCACAGTAAGTCTTCCAAGGTCCATGGTTCTTGGTTTGAGTTTGGAGAATTCTCAGTAAAATGCACTGGGTCAAATGCAGCGTCAGAAAGGTGGTGGTAATCAGGCGCTTCTGGGTCTCCTGTTGTGATGTGGTACTCTACTCCTGATTGAGCTTGAAGATGTTTGGGCAGTTGCAAATGAAAGAGTATAAGAAACAGATAAGGTAAAATGGTGATGAACCAAAGGTTCATAACATGCTTTATTTGGTAAGAACAATGATAACTAGTTTCACTGGGATTCTGAGACTTATATAGTTACTCACTTGCAGGTATCTTTTCATGCTCTTCTCTGGTTATCTGGGTGGCATGTTTGGGCATTTAGTCTGTTGACATCTGGTTAGCCAGCACACTTCTATTATTAGTATTATCAAGCATAACTATTTGGCCCTTGGGTGGCTTATCTACAACTGAATAGACATTAGTTACTGGAAAACTGGTTGTAGATGCCATGGGAAAATTTTCAAACTGGTCACCAATCTTGGACTGGTCAGGCAAATATGCATGATTTGGAGATTTTTGATTAAAAAAGGGATTCTCAATTGAGAACCCCAAATTACTAAATAAAAAGGGGCTTGAACTGAGGGCACTGGGCAGCTAAAAATAGCTTGTCTAGTGCCAGCTATATCATTAGCGCTTAGGCATAGCTTTTGGGGCCTGAAACAGGCCATACAGCAGCAGGCACAGTAAGACCAATTTCTGCACCTGAATATTTGTTTTTCAAAGCAAATTCAGGTGTGGTCCTGCTGTCTGCCACCCTCACATGGTGACAGGATGCAGGTTTGATTCCTGCAGGGGGCTTCAAAATTGTTACTTTCATAACAGCTATCATTTACGCACTTTTTCAGTTAGCAGAAGAGCAGGTGAATGAAAGAGACAGAAAGAGCACTAGTTCTAACTTTACAAGATGTGAGCTTGTGTGGCATAGTGGGGACTATTTGCATAGGTGTGGGGTCATGAAGTCAATAAGGCTGGTTATTGTCAAGTAGAATACACTTAGATATCCAGAAACAACAGAAAAGATTATCATGAATGAAGATTATTTCTCTTTCAAATCTCAAAGTGCAAAACAGAAATTAAACTCTGGGAAGCCCAGTTGCCTGCTTTTTTTGGAGATTAAATCCTCTCAAATTTGATTCAGCAATTTTCATACTGGCAAAAATTCCCTGCAAACTTCCCTCAAGTTGCCTTAAAAAGGGGTTTCAGCCACTTTTTCTATGCAGAGAGAGATCATTCAACTTTTAGCTTAAATGCAATAATCTTTAATAAGGCAGCCAGTAAACAAGAACTAAAAACTGCAGGCCTCTTGCCACTAAAAAAACATCAGCTACCAGGTCACCTTTAATAATAGCGTTTGAGAACAAAAAGATAAACTAAATTTTTACTCAAACTCACTAATAAAAGCCTGTCCTACTTCAGCGCCATTTTACTTCTCAAAACCTGGACAGCCTACCTGGACTATAAATACCTGACTAAAGAATTCCCAACCTCTGAAAAAAGTCTAGGGATGAGAAACTATGTTAAACCATGAGTTCAGCACCAGGCTTTATCATTTTTAACAGCCCAACATGTAGAATAGTACTCTAGCTAAGCAAGAGGCCGAGTTTTTTTATTTGAAACCCTTTCAAGATTGTGATGATTAGGTATATCATCAATACTCAATAAAAAACTTTTGTGTGGATGTTAAATCAACCAAAATTATAATTGAGTACATAGTAAGTTATAGTATAAACTGCCATAAACATGGATAAATGAGGCAAAACCAGTTGGTGCCAAGAGTGTATTTGTGAGGAGTTAAGCTGTGCTGGCTTCCTATGGTGGTACTCTTTAGCAGTTTCTGAAAATGTTAAAAAGGTCTAAACATGATTTGGTGGCCCTCATTTTCTAGCCAGGCTATGATTAAATCAGAGAAGATGAGGTGATTCATCTTCAGCTCTTAGGAATGAGGGACAAAGATTAGTGTTGAGAGCTTCTTTAGTGTGAAGGCTTTAGTGATTTATGTGATATGATTGAGAGATAATTTGCCCAATAATAACACAACCTATCATCAAGAAATGAAGATTTATTATATACTAGTGGCCCTGCGGGGCAGGAATATTGAAAAGCATTGAACCAGGAACCCAAGAACTTTGGCTGTCTCTGAAATTCCCTTTCTTGGGTAGCATTGAATGTTGGCAGTTGTGCATGTTTGGCTAAACTTCAACTTGCATTGTAATAATTGTTCTTGGGCCTTTTTCATACACCTAAATTTATTTACTGAATTTGGGGCATGAATTTCTGTAAAACTGGGATTGTCAACCCATTTTGCATTGGGTAGATTTCCACTTTGGGCAACAGTTCCCCCAAATTGTCAGGATACCAGGAGTACTGTGGAGCTCCAGCAGGTGAGGGAGAAGTCAAAGCAGGTACTGGAATGACCCACCAGATGATGGGACCTAACTTTACCAGGTAGGAAAGGGCCTTCCCAGTCACAGCCCAAGGTTCAGCCGCTGGCACGGCAGAGTCAATCAATCCCGTGAGCGCCAGGTAAGCACTCCCAGGAATTGACTACTCTGGCCAGTGATATCAGAAGTGGGGGGGGGGTTGACATGGTTGGTTTGCGTGTTGGGGCGGTTCCATGGGGACCAAGTAGGCAGCAGGATTGTTGTACTTCCTGTTGAAGATCAAAGGGTAGATGGTGATTGCTTTGCTGTCACAGACAATTTGGTAGGGTTTCTTGGGAGCGTTTGGGCAGGTGTACCACTGCAAGTCTTCCAATGTCCAGGGTTTGTGGTCAGGATTGGCAGGATACTCAATGAAATGCACAGGGCCAAACAGAGCTTTGGGTGGATGATAGTAGTCAAAGGCTTTGGTTTTATCAACAGGAGTCTGGCTATCTATCCCAGTAGATGGGTACTGACGCTTGGGTATATGCAGATGGAAGAGTATTAAAAATAGGTATGGAAACAGATTAGTGAACCAAAAGTTCATAACAACTTTATTTGGTAAGATTGATGATACAGAACTTTTTCAAGTGCTTCTGATTTATATACTTACTCACATGCAGGTGCCTCTGGGTATTCTTCTGATGATATCTGTGTGGCAAGGCTTGGCATCTCAGGATCTTCTGTTTGGTTGGCTGCTTCATGGTTATTTTTGGGGTTTTCAGGAACAGTTATTTGGCTTTTTGATGGTCCATCTTGGCTTGGCTGGTCATTGGTTCTGGCAGGTTTGGCTTCTGGCGGTTTGGGGATTTTCCTAATTTGATCACCATTTTTGGACTGGCTTGACAGGCTCTCTTGAGCCCAAAGAACTTGATTAAAAAAGAGGTCCCTAATTGGGGACCCCAAATTACTTGATGGAAGGTAAACTTGAACTGGGTTTACTGGGCAGCTAAAATTAGCCTGCCCAGGCCCAGCCAAACCCACCAAGGCTTGGGCATAGCTTTTGGGGCCCAGAACAGCTCCGCAGCTACTGCCAGAGCAGGAGTGGTTTCTGCACCTGAGTATTTGCTTTTCAAAGCAAACCCAGGTGCAGGCAAGCTCCTGTTACCTGCTCCTCCTGCCTGGTGGCTGGGAGCAGGTTCAAATCTTGTCTTGGGATTTGAAATTGTTACTTTTGTAACAATAAAGGGTGTGAGATATATCATTAATTGTTATGTATGACCCAGGAGTGTGGTCCTCTGTACTTATCTAAGGAAATGTCAGGCAATAAGAGCTCAGTATATAAGAAATAGCTGATATCACTCTTTTTTGGTTTTAGTGTCAGTGACTGGCAGATGAATAAATTTTCTAGAGCCTGAGTTTAAAAGTGGAATCTAAACCAAAATATTGCTACTATAAAATAACAATTAAAATGGTTAAACCAAAAGTTCATAGCAATTTTATTAGAAAATGACAACATCAATTTTTTTGCAAAAAAGAAATCATATAATTAGAAACTAGACTTTCAGCTTTCTCATATTTGTCTGAGATAAGCTTGTCTAAGAAAGTCTGATCTGAACAAGAAATTGATGCATCTTTCTGGCTGAGCATACTCAAACCTTCTGAAAAAAAGTTTAGCTGGTTACAACTTTCCAAATCTGGGTGGTTGGTCTGAATAAAAACTGGATTTCTCCTTTATTTTTAGAGGGCATTGGGGAACATCTTTTCAGTTGAAAAAGACTCTCTGGCCTGAAAAAAAGTTGTCCAGATTAGGCTCAGCCTCTGGTGTTGTTCCTGAGTCTGAGCCTAATCCTTTTATCTTATTTAGTTCAACAGGCTTCTTTGCCGTAATAATTACACTTAATAGGTTGGGCTTATTGACCAAACCCAATTTAATTTCTGCTTTGAAGTATTTGGCTATTTTTAGAGAGAATTTCAAGCCCATCTTGATCCTCAAAACTCAGGTTAACTATTTTAAGAGGCTCAGATCTGACCCAAGTTTTATACTACTAGACAGCTGTAAGGAGTAGGCCTCAAAGACAAGTTAAGCCTCTTTTGCAACCACTCACAACTGACAGAAAGCTTTTATTAGCAGAGCAGGCTATAAAACAATGAGAATAGAACTAGCCTGCCAATCAGCCAAATACTCATAACCCAAGAGCTCAAACATGCCACTCAGATAGAACAAAAAAGTGATATGAGAAGCCAATGTTAGAAAGTACTATTTATATAAGCACCAACTTCCAGAAAAATGATTATTATTTTAATTAATAATTTTTTATAAACCTTAAATTTATTAGCTTTTTTAATTTGTTTTTTGTGCCATTTTATTACCAGTTACCCAGTACACAATTGGCTTTCAGAAAACCAGGTCATCTCATTTCACTCTCAGGTCAGAATGTCCATGGCTACTATTTCTTTCAGGAGCTTTTTTGTACCAGTCTACTTTACTGAATATCTTTCAAAATTAATCTACAAACAGTGTATTTTAAAAAAATTCTGGTATATCAGACCAAAATCTTACAAAGAAACTTATCAACTAGTAAGAAACAAACATGTTGTAAATGTCATTTTTCTATTTTGTAACAGCAATTAAAATATTTGTGTGCTGCAAATAAACCAATGATAGCTCAGTATTTAGATTGAAAAAGACAACAGTCTAAATAAAAAGGACAAAATAGGAATAAGATATATTTATTTTGGGAATAATAAAGCTAATATACTATATTTGGGAGCCACAACTGCCAGGAGGTGACACAGTGGTATGTTTCATGTAATGTTATGGTTGGGAATAACTTGGCAGAGTAATCAGTGTGTTAAATTGGCAACACTTACAATTAGAAGATAATGCTCACAATTTGAAATTGCACTCAGATTGTCTCATAACCTTAGTCCCGTCACGAGGTGGCTCTTTGAGTGCTCCCTGTGTACCATGAGATATATTGGTGGGCAAGAGAATAATTTCAGTTGCAACATATGCAACTTATCTGGTTCCAATAGAATCATCATAACTCTAAAACTAACTGATGTGTTTATGCTTGACCCAAAAATCTAAGCCAGAGTAGTCAGCTTCTGAGAGTATTATACATGACACCCACAGAAAGTTATTGACTCTGACTTGCCAGCCACTAAGCCTTGGTTTATTGTCAAAAAGGCACTATATTAATTGATTGAGTTAGGTTTCATTGTCTGACAGGCCATCTCTGTCATTGTCTCAGCAACTGATTTATCTAGAAAACTTGTACAAAACACTTGGTCTCTTGACAGTAGTGCACATAAATATTTTTTATTTTTTAAAAGAATTTATCCTTTATATATATTTGTCAGAAACCAGGCGTACTATGCAATATCATTGGATGAAAAAATGGCAGATGCAGGTACAGACATGACTCATCATTGACTGAACCCAGCTTTTCCAAGTAAGAAAGTGTCCTTCTTATAAAAGACCATGGATCAGCTGCTGGTAAGACAGAGTCAATCAATTATGTAAGTGTTATATAAAACACCCCAAGAAACTGACTACTATGACTATTAGTTTTAGGAACAAGCAGAGAAGATAAAGTTGGTTTGAGTGTCAGAAAAGGTCTTATGTAATCCAGATATGCAGAATCATTGTTGTGTTTTTCATTAAATATGAGAGTATATACAGTATGTTATTTCTGTTGAATCCTAAATAATATAGTTTCTTAGAAGTGTCTGGTCTAGTGTACCAAACTAAGTCTTTTAAGATTCATTGTTTGTGGTTGAAATTGGGCATATATTCAGTAAAATGTACAGAACTAAAGAGGATGTGAGGAAAACAGTAGTATTCAAGTGCTTTTAGGTCTTTAACAAAAGCTTAGTGATCTACTTCTGGTTGAGTGTATTGATGTTTGGGCAATTGCAGATGAAAAAGTCTGTAAATTCAGAACCTAAAAGTAAAAATGCGGGATTGGCAAATTTTTTTATGTAATCTCACCAACTTAATGGAGTAATTTTCATCCCAGAACAACTTAATTTTTTATATAAAAGAATGAAAAATATTCCAGTAAGTTGATGAGTTCACGCAAAAGAATTTGACAATTCTGCATTTTTATCTTTAGGTTCTGAATCTACAGTACAAGAAAAAACAAGATAAAATGTTGACAAACCAAAGGTTTATAATAAGAATTTATTTGAAAAGAATGTTAATAATTACTTTCAATAATTTTTCTAATCTTTTACAGTAATTTATCTACATATACCTCTTTTGCCCTTTTCTTGCTATCTGGGTGACATGTTTGGGCATCAATATATCTTTTATTTGATTGAGATATAAGTTGCAAGGATCTTTGTCATTGAGCATAAAAGTTTGGCATTAAAATGGTTGGTCTTATCTTGTCTGGTTATTGGCTGTTAAAAAATGGGTTACAGATGTCATATAAGTGCTGCCAATTTAATTGCTAAATTTGGCTTGGTCTAAAAAGCTGTGGCAGGCTTGGGTTGCATTACTTTTCAACTAGTTCACTGTTTGGAATACCAAATTACTAAATAGAGTAAAAAATATCAAATAAATAACTGGGCAGCTAAAAATAGTCTTTTCAGTATTGCTTGGGGCTCAGTATAGCTTTTGGTACTCAACAGCTCAAATACAGTAAAATCAGCTCTTGTACCCGCTTTTTTGCTTATAGCAAAAGCAAGAGCAGGTGTGAGTGCAGCCTTGCTGCCTGCAGCTCTCACCTGGTGAGGGATATGATTTTGATGAAAGGCATTGTTTTTGTTACAATTGTAACATTATTTTCTTTTAAACTAGACTTCATCATTTTATTCTCCTAGTACTGACAGATGGCTTTAGTGGCATTTGTCAGGTGATTGATTGGTTTTCAGGTGTTTTTTTTAGTAAGTATTAAACTTGTTTATGTATTATAGCAATTTGCAATGATAAGTAAAGTCCTCATATCAAGATTTTTGATTTCTGAGAAAGAAGAGATATAGTTTTTATTATTTATATTATGCATTTTGGGATAGATAAATCTGTAAGAAGACATATGCGCTTCCAATTAGTGTGGATGGGTGTTGCAACAGGCTGTGTTCTGTTGCTGCTTGAGCCAAGTAATGAGAAAGTCCTGTGGTCTTTTGGAGACGCGACACTGTCTATGGTGGTTTGGCAGGATTCTGAAAGTATCAATAAGTCCCTCTTATTGTCCTTGACACCACTACTATTTGGACTAGTAGTAATGTTGATGGGTATTAATTGTCTTCCTTTCAAGTGATCTTGGAAGGACCCTTTATAGTATGAAAGCTAGCAGCCAGACTGGCGTCTAGCTGTGGACAACTCTTACTAGCTAGCCTATCATCCCCAAGCTACTAATTTCACCCCCAGAGTTGGATCCCAAGCCTGAATAAGGTTTTGAGATGAGGTAATATTCTAGGCTGCTGATTTCTCCTCTTCAGCCTAGATATCCCTTGACTTAGTTGCAATCAACTAAGTTGACATCCATAGCCCAAGCCCTGTCTTATTTTTGGTCTAGTGTACAAGATTTTCTTGGGTGGTCTTCTGTCTCACTTTTTGGTGAAACAGGATGTTTGTATTTTCCCGCCTTTATTCTGTAGGGCAGGTTTGCGTCTGTTTTTGGGGATTCCAGAATGTCTAGCATCTAATCATAGGAGCTTCTGGATTTGAACTATAACAATCTTGATATAGTTTCTCTGTATTCCAGAATAGCTGTTTCAATCTGGCTGTGGTCCGTCTAGTGTCAACCCACAGCTTTAGTGATAGGGATATGGATCAGTTAACCCTAATAGATCAGGATTTCCTGACAATGATTCTTCCTGGTCCTCTGTGTACTGAGTCTAGCTTCTTCCTGTTCCAAGACAGAACCCAGACGGGGAAGTTGATGGGGAGTGAGTCCTCTGTCAAGGTTATCTTTTGGGTTTTGAGCCTTTTTGTTTCTGCTAGTTTGGCTTTGAGGCGTATGTGTTGTAGAGCTGGTGTTTGTTCTACTGTGGGAGGTTTCCCTGGGGGGATCTTCACATACAGTTGATTATTGTAGATGACTATTTTTGGTTTGTACCTATATATTAGTTCAAACAGTGAGTAGCCTGTCCCTTGATTGGTCTAAACCTGGGATACTAATAATGCATGTTTCACAGAGAGTGTCCATGTGTCTTTGGCTTTGCCATCCATTATTTTCTTGAGAGCTCTGATAAGGCTGTTGTTAAGGCGTTCAACTTTGCTGTTGGCCTGTGACCTGTAGGGCAAGGTTGTGAAATGTTTGATGTTCTTTATTTTTAGGTTGTTGTTTACTACGTGGCCTGCTAACTCTTTTGCTTCATCAGTTATGATGTAGTCTGGAGTACCATAGTCAGCTATGATTGCTTTGTTGATGAATTAGCTTGTTGTTTCTGCTTTGTGATCCTTTGTTGCCCAGCAGATAGGCCAGTGTGTGGCAAAGTCAATGGCTACAATTTGGAAACATTGATTTGTCTTGGTTTCTGGGAAGAGTCTCACTACGTCCAGTCCCCAAACCTTGAATGGTTCAGGGGTCAGGTACTGGGTTAACTGTTGGCTGCAGAGCCTTGGTGCTGGCGTATTTTTCACACATGGTGCACTTTTTTAGAACATCAATTATGTCTTGCTTCAGATTGGGCCACTATACTGTCTTTTTTAATGTGAGATATAGGTTAGTAGCCTTTGTGTGTCCTAGTAGACGGTGGTGTCTTAGTATAGTGTCAACTATTTGCGCAAGTGGGATGTAGGGAACATGTTTGTCCTTGATGATTCAATATACAGTGCCATTTGATACATGGAAATATTTTTCATTCCTTACTAGCGTATCATGGGTTAGTTAGTGTGTGGAGGGATCTTTTCCTTTTGTCTTGTACTTAGTGTTGTATAGGTTGGGTCAATCAGGGTCTGGGTGGTCAGGATGATTCTCTCTTGGCTGACATAGCCTAGAGAGAGCATCAGCTGTGACCAGCTCTGCCCCTTTTTGGATTGAATGTCCAGGTTAAGCTGTTCAAGCAAGGACATCCATTTGGCTTGGCGCTGTGCGAGTGCGTTCTGAGTTTTGAAATAGATTAAGGATTTATGATCAGTTAGCACTCAGACGTTCAAATTTCCTTCTAGGTAACATCCCCATTTCTTGCGTGCGTGATATATTGCTAGCAATTCTTTGCTGTGTATTGGGTAACTTTGCTCAGTGTTTTTTAGTTTTCTACTTTTGTAACATACTGGCAGGAAATCTTGCTGCCCTGGCTGGCGGATGTGTAGGACTGCACCAATGGCGGTGTCACTAGCATCCAACTCAAGATTGTAACACCCATTGTTATAAGGGTATTGCAAGATTGGTGCTTCAATCAAAGCTTGTTTCAATAATTGGAAATTCTTGTCGCATTCTGGTGTCCAGATGAATTTCTTTTTGGCATTATCTTTGGTTAGGTCATTGATTGGTGCAATGAGCTTTTCACAGTCTTTGATATACTTCCTTAGGTAAGCTATCATTCCAAGAAAACATCTTACTTGTTTCACGGAGGTGGGGTGTTGCATGTTATTTATGGATTTTATTTTATCTGGGTCTGCTTTGATGCCACTGTCAGAGACAATGTCGCCCAAGAACAAGAGTTCATTTTCCATAAATTGGCACTTACTAGGCTTGGCGTAAAGTTTGTGCTTTGCAAGTTGATTGAGTGTCTTGCAGACATGCATGGGGTGTTGCTCTTTTGTTTTTGAAAATATAATGATGTCGTCAAGGTAACATAATGTGTTTGAGAGTCCGTTTAGCACCTGGTTCATCATGGTGACAAATGTTGTTGGGGCGTTTGTCATCCTGAAATTCATTGTTCTACATTCAAACGACCCAAATTGTGTGCAAAACACGGTTTTTGGTATGTTTTTCTCTTTAACTTTGACTTGATTATAGCCAGATGTGAGGTCAATCTTTGAGAAATTTTTTGCTCTGAAGAGCCTTGCAAATAGATCTTCTATGAGGGGAAAAAGGTATTTATTTTTTACTGTACTTGTATTTAGTGCTCTATAGTCAGTAACTAAGCAAAGAGATCCTTTCTTCTTTACAAAGAAAACTGCTGCCCCTACAGGAATTCAGATAGGCAAATGAATCCTTTGGCTAGATTGTCCTTGATATGGGCTTTAAGTGTTTGGGTCTCCATGGGAGAGAGTCAGTATAGAGGTGCTGGTTTAGGCATGGCTTTGCATAGGTTGATGCCATGCTTGACTTCCCGCTTGGGGGGAGGGAAGTAACTCTGTTAGTTTTTTCTTAAATACACGAGTGTATTTGTTTAGAAATACTGCAATTTCTGGCATCGGATATTTTGTGTTTGTATGTTTTTAAATTCCTTGTACCTCATTATGTGGAGGGTACTGTCTTTGGTTGGATGTTCTGAGTTGTCTTGATTTATGACTTGGACAAATACTGTGTCTCTTAGGATGAGATCATTAGGTTCTTTGAGAATGTTGAAATTGACTCTATTGGGTTTTATGATCATGGTTTTTGTTTTCCAACATACGCTGGGATTCACTTGGATGAACAAGTCCATGCCTGCTTTAATGTTGTAGTTTATTTTGTTCATGACAAGTTCTTTGATGAACTTTTGGATGCCTTGGAGGTCAATTCTGAAGAGAGTTGTTTTGCCTTTGAGTAGGAATTTTGATTTGTCTGCCATTCTGGTATATTTGAAGTTGGATTTGACAACTGGTATTTTGTATTTGGTTACAAATGTTTTCTAACCATGGTGTGTTGTGAACCAGAGTCAAATAATATTTTATGTGTATGATATTTGTAAGTGCATGATTAGACAAGAAGTTGGGAGCAATCTTTAATTTTTATCTCCATAAAAATGGGGGATTGCAGGACACGTGGGATGCGAGCAGCAAAGTTTATGCCTTGGTACTTTTTCTTGTTGTGTTGGGGAAAGACAGGGGCACTTAATCCTGTCCCCCCTCCTCTTTTCCCTGTTCCTCTGTTTTGAGTCCTTTGAGGTCAGAGAATGTGGGGTCAGATTCATAGTGGGTTGCTATTTCAGCATTGTTAACTTTGGCGGTGTCCTCTTTCTTGGGACGGGAGCAGTTTGTGCTTTGGCTACAATTGCTATTATTAGATTGGAGTTATCATTGCTATGATTGGTGTTTTGGCGCTTGTTGCCATTAGAGTTGTCTCTGCCATTGCTTTTGAGAAGCAGTTGCTGTTGCATGCAGCATATTCCATATTTGTGTGTTTTTCTGCATGCTTGGCTTCTGCAATGGGCGCAGGCATGGAGGTGTTGTCCTCTGTGCAGATGAGAGCAGCAACTGAGGGTTTAATTTTGTTGATAAATGATGCTCTTGTGTGCATGTTGCCAGCTTGTGCTGGGTTTGGAATTTCACAATGTATTTCTTCAAATTCATTGCCATACGCTGTGATAGTGGTCTTCTGAGAAAGATCACTGAGCTGTATTGCAATGTCTTGGAGAGATTTAGTGACATGGAAATTGTGGGTGATGTTGGCTTTGAACTCTTTCCAGTTGTCAAGCTGGTTTTCAGTTTGTGAGCCAACCCAGGTGGCAAACCAGTTAGCTGCGGCCTTATATAGGCGCTTACTGGCTTCTTGGACCCATTTTTTGTGGGGAATGCAGCTGGCGCAGAGTTTAGTGGCTGTGTAATCTAGCCAGTTGATGACATTTTCTTTGTTTTTACCAAAGAACTGGTCAACACCAATGTATTTGGTGTTGGTAACTTCACCTGTGATAGGAGGTTGTGTGTTTGTTTGTGGTTAGGGAGAGTGACTGTATTGAATTATCTTGGCACATGCTTTGGGCATGACCAGTTCTTTGAATATGGTGCATCCACTAGGAATATCTCCATCAATGTTGTAGGCGCGGAAGTAAATTTTCCAGGTATCCTGAGATGTAGCCTGGTTTAGTATGTGAGCAAAGGTGGGCGGGTTCTGTTCAGTCATTTTCTCTTTCATTGGCGTGGTCAAAAACTGTAGCTGCTACCAGTGATAAGGAGCGCCTTTTGGGGAAGCTTCAAATATGGAATTAGGAAGAGAAGAAGTATATTTTATTGGATAATACTTTAGACTTATATAGCTTTAGCTGTGGTGGAGATTTGAGTTAGATTGAACCTAGGGGTTGGTCATGTGCAGGATGGGTTCAAGTCTCTGGATACCTGGACAGTCATGTGATATTAGTTTGTTGCCATTTCCGGTATGAAAATGGTATATTGGAAAGGCACCAAATTTGGCAATGACTGGATGTGAAGTGGGATGGCAGTAGCCAGAATACTTGTACATCCAGACCCTTGACAAAGGTAAAATCTGTTTAAACCAAAAGTATATCACAACTTAATTATCAGGATGACAATAAAGCCCAACATTGGATTGACAGAATACATATACTCTCTTGTCAGACCTAATTTTTTAAACAAAAATCTGTAACTTAAAGGCATGACATCAGAAATCTTGGAGGAGAAATATGGCATCAGAATTGAGCAGACAGTCATTGGTCAGCTTTAGATAATAGACATTGAAATCTTTCTGTTTGCAAATCTTATTTTAAAGCCAGAATGGCTGGAAAAATATGTGTTTCTTTCTGATACTTAGTTCATTTATTGACACTTCTCATTGGGAAAACTGTAAAAAAGTTTGACCAAAACTTTAATAGTGTTTTATATCATCTTGACATATTTTCAGGAATTATGTGGTGTATTGTTGGTTTGAACTCTCCTGAGTTCAGCAAAATTTTATCATTTTGTGGGCTTCTAATTGAATAACATACAGATTAAAGCTAATTTTTTTTTATAATTTTGGCTCTTTTGACAAGCAGGCTGCAAGGTAGGCAGTCTGGGGTTTGGATATTTTTGTAATTTTGCTTTATAAAAAGAAGCAAAATGTTATTTTTGTCACTATTACTAATTCTTGGTTTTGAGTTGGACAATAATTTTCATAAATATAAGTTAGTGCTAATTCTATGATAATCTATGCTCATTCTAACCTTTGGGCTATCTTATCCCCAATTATGATAAGTTGGACATCTAAGAATGGTTTCCTGACAGAAAGATATATATTTTTTTACCAATTATTCTTGTTCAAAAAACCTGCGTCTTACACCAGAAACTAAAGACCACTTTTCTGTATATCCTAGTAATAATATTTCTAGAATAAAAATTCAAATACATGCATGAGGTGTCAGGAAATCCTGATCTATTAGGGTTGGCTGATCCATATCCCTATCACTAAAGCTGTGGGTTGACACTAGACAGGACACAGCCAGATTGAAATAGCTATTCCAGAATACAGAAAAACTATATCAAGATTGTTATAGTTTGAATCCAGAAGCCTTTATTATTAGATGCTAGGCATTCTGGAATCCCCAAAAATAGACACAAACCTGCCCTACAGAATAAAGGCAGGAAAATACAAACATCCTGTTTCACCAAAAAGTGAGACAGAAGACCGCCTAAGAAAATCTTGTACACTAGACCAAAAATAAGACAGGGCTTGGGCTATGGATGTCAACTTAGTTGATTGCAACTAAGTCAATGAATATCTAGGCTGAAGAGGAGAAATCAGCAGCCTAGAATATTACCTCATCTCAAAACCTTATTCAGGCTTGGGATCCAACTCTGGGGGTGAAATTAGTAACTTGGGGATGATAGGCTAGCTAGTAAGAGTTGTCCACAGCTAGACGCCAGTCTGGCTGCTAGCTTTCATACTATAACGGGTCCTTCCAAGATCACTTGAAAGGAAGACAATTAATACCCATCAACATTACTACTAGTCCAAATAGTAGTGGTGTCAAGGACAATAAGAGGGACTTATTGATACTTTCAGAATCCTGCCAAACCACCATAGACGGTGTCACATCTCCAAAAGACCATAGGACTTTCCCATTACTTGGCTCAAGCATCAACGGAACACAGCCTGCTGCAACACCCATCCACACTAATTGGAAGTGCATCTGTCTTCTTACAGATTTATCTATCCCAAAATGCATAATACAAATAATAAAAACTATATCTCTTCTTCCTTAAGATCCAAAAATCTTGACAGTGGTGCTCACTACAAAGCCAAGCTTCCATTGGTGTCAAGTCAAGTCAAGGCACTGCCTTGCCCTCATTAACCCCCTGATTTATTGATAAGTATGGGGGAATACATGGAGAACAGCGACACTGAACGCAATTAATCCTTCTGGTTAGAGCTGACTCCATATGAAGCACCCACACTTCCGCTGGATATGATCCAGCTTGACATTACAGGGACTGCCGTTGCCATGTGCCAACAACAATATAACATTGAGGAGGTACACGTCATCTTGCAAGCTTTGCAACATGGAAGACATAATCTCAATGATCCCCAGGCAACGCTGAGCTCAATTTGTTCCAGATTGATGGTACTACCAACAACCTGAGTAAAAATTTCCACAGATACCAGGATGTCACTTGCACCCAACTGGGGCAGCTCCTCCAACTGGATCAGAGCAGGGTCTAAGAGGTGCTTGCATATTTTGTGCACCCAGCTATAAAACATCTTCAATGACTGGTTGCCAGGCAGGAGCTGGAGTTAAACAAGCTCAAATGCTTTTGCTCTGAGCTACAGTCAACCAACTTTAATTTGGTCAGTTGACTGAATGTCAGCTTCACAACTGTACAGACTGTCATGGCAGATCTATGTGACTCCACCGCCTTTGCCCATGGTAGGGTAGACAAGATAGTCAACCAATTCAACAACCAGGTTGACCAGCTTGTGGGCGGTGTCCTGGACAATTGAGGCCTGAGTACACAATGGATTACAGATGTAACCAACTATTGTGTAATCTTAAGCTGTCACGTGCAGACGTTGCTGAGCAGCCAAGATCATGCAGATCTTCTCACCCAGCAGGAGGACTTGCGCCAGTCAACCAGAGACAACTGCACTAAGCAGGAAGCCCATCACGCCAAGGTAGTTAATTAGGTCAACAAAATTGCAGAAATGGTCAACAAAATAAAGACCACTAGCTGTAGTCAACATCCCGTTCATGACAGACAGAAGGACCACCAGTGCTGTCTGAATCACGCCAAATACACTGAGGACTAGAAAAAGCTATGGGACACAGTAAAAGATGCACAGAATTTAGGATATGAGCTATAAAAAGACATAACAGGGCTTTGCTGTGATCTTGCTGCCACTGAATTCCAGACCAAGGAACTGTTAAACTGACAGGATCTTTTAGCCAATATGGTATTAACAGCAGAGAACAACTACAGTTTCTTACTACAGCGGGTACACAGAAATGAAACCTCACGTAAGGAATTTGAAGCTAATGTGTTAGCCAGATTGGCTAGATTGGAAAATATAGCCTCTCCTGAAAGTAGCACGTCTTCAGGCCAAGAGATTGTCACCTGTACCAGCATCAAGTCCAGAGCAGCAGAAAAACTCCTCATTTCCTGACTTCTTTGACCTCTATTCTGACCACATGAGTAATGATTCAGGTGGCACCCATAGAGTTCCTCAAGGAGTGACGGCTTTGCCTCCTCTTACTCCCTTGTCAGTACCACGTGCTGGTAATACTCACGCCACCAGAAAGGAAGCCATGGAACTAACTATCCCTGATCATAAGTTTAAGCCGCTCAACCTACCAAAGTTTGATTGAAATGGAAACATTTGAACTTTCATCCGCCTTTTCAAAATGTTCATAAAAGGTGCAAGCAACTATATGAAGGCAACCACCCTCATAAACCCCCTGATCTCACCTGCGTAGACATCATCATGTCCTGCCTACCACTGGACAATTAAACTTACAAAGACGCATGTCAGGCCATTATCAAGAAATTGGGTAGTGAAACCAGATTGCAAGCTCAAAAGGCGGAGTTCAGTAACATCTTGTTCAAAAAATATGAGTCTAATCAGGACTTTGCAGACCACTTCTATCATGAAGCGCAGGTTCTACTAGGCACTGGTGTCCTATCTGAGTTGGACTGCAGAATCACCATGGGACGTGCACTGCAGCCATACAGAGAGTTAGCCAATGTCATGTTCCCTGTTCTGGATCAATCCAGCTCAACCCAACAGATCACCAGATTTTTGAGCCACCTTGGGGCCCAGTTTGGAGCCCCAAATAAAGGACAGAATAATTGCTCATCTACCCCCACCAAGGATAAGTCTTGCAAGCCCAAGTCTGACAATGCTGCTCCTGACTCCAACAATAAATCAGAGAGCAACTACAAGGCCAAAGAACCGCCAGACTCTTGCCACAAGTGTGATAAGAAAGGACACTGGGCCAGCGCTTGCAAGGGGAAAGGGTGTGAGTCCGTATTAAATGTGGTGATCAACTAAAAAAGAATGACCAGGGAAAAGTCAAGGCGGACCAGTAGAGGAATATACTGAGTCTGCCACTTCCCCTATTCCAAAAGAACCAGACCACCAGCCACCAGAGGCAGCTGAGACTAATACAGCTCCCTCTGAGACAACACCGCCAGAGGCATCAATATTAGATCCGCCTTTGGTCAGTCTGCCATCCCATTTTGCCCCTGAACAGGAATCCAAAGAGGATTCTTTACACATGCTTGTGTCAGACAACCTTTATGCCATTCCTCCAGAGGAAGGGGACACCCCAGGAAGGTCACACCAAACGCTGTAGAGACAGTTTTCAAACCGTACATGGCCCAAGTCCAAGAAACTTGCCTTGCTTCCAATCCCAGCGTAGCCAGTGATCTACCTTCCTTGAAGAGAGCTCAATTCTCCCTTCCCATTGAGACAATTGAGGCCAACTTCCCCAAGATTGGCCAAATTCTCAAGCAGTACTTTGATACTCTGGCACCCTTGGGTGTACACATATTAAATTTGCACTCTGAACTCTACTCTGAATGCACTTACGCAGATATTTCTGTTAATAAAGTCAAGGTGCGCGCCATAATATATAGTGGTGCCCCTATCAATATTGTGTTCACCTGCCTTGTCAGGAAGCTAGGTATTGCCCCTGACATTGCGCACATCAGAGTATATGGTACTGCCAGAAAACACACCACCACATCTGAAGGAGCTTACAGCGCTCTGCCAATGCGCTTTGGCTCCATTGCAGTGTCCTCTCCTGCAGTGGTCCTTCCCAGTGAAAATTACAATGTACTCATTGGTACTGCATTACTACATAAATACAGGGTCAGATTAGACATGAAAGACAACACTCTGACTATCCTTTGTCAGACTATCCCACTATACTACACACAAGACGCAAAACCACCAGCTAAGGTAAAACCTAGCATTAATCTGGCATATAAGGACAGTGTGGTGGCAGTTTCCTACAACTGTACAGGAAAAAAGCGGAAATGATTGTCCTCCCAAATCAAGGAGCACACAGGAATTCTGCTCCGTTCATGATCAACTCTTACACTGAAATCTGGTCAACAATAGGTTGCCAACACGGGGTTAACCTTAGACATTCCCGCAGGATTGTATGGTGAAGTTCATCAGCCATGGGAACGTTCAAGATTTTAACCGTGAGTTGCTCCCAGGATAATCATTCCTGGCCATGGCAAAATTCATGTCCTGCTGGCCAATCTTCAAGGGCACAACATCCACATCAAGAAGAACCAGATTGTAGGATATGTCTGCCTTCTGCCAGTTGAAGAGCTGGACAGTTTTGAGTGTATTGGAGACCTGTCAGAAATGGGTCTTCCTGATTAAGTTGACGTTGCTGCCTATGTGACCACTCCACTGGCTGATCTATCTTCCCTCAATGACACTGAACGGGAACAAGCCAGTGCAATTTTCAAAAAATACTGTTGCATATTTGTGAAGGATGACTTCCATCTTGGGTGCGCCAATGAAGTCACTCATCACATAGACACGGGAGATAATAAACCTGTCCGCCTCCAACCAATTTGACGCTCTAAGGCCAGTGAAGAGACTGTGAGCAATGAAATCCATCAACTTCTAGACAGAGGCATGTTGATCCCATCCAAGAGTCCTTGGGCGTCACCCATCCTGATAGTAAAAAAGAAGGACATAAGTAACTGGGTAGTTATAGACTACCAACACCTGAATTTGATTACAAAGAAGGACTCATACCTACTTCCCAGGATTGACAACACACTAGATTGGCTTAGTGGAGCCAAGTACTTCTCTGCCATAGACCTTATCTCAGGATACTGGCAGATTGAGCTTCCACCAAAGAAACAAGAGAAGTGTGCAAAAATCACTTCTCAAGGCCTCTTCCAGCCAACTTGAATGCCACAAGGGTTATGTAATGTGCCTGCAACCTTCCAACTAGCCATGGACACTATCCTAGGTGATCTCAAGCTCTTCTGCGTCCTAGTTTATCTGGATGATATCAATGTGTTTTGAAGAACTTTCACGGAGCATCTTGAGCATCTGGAGGCTGTCTTCAAGAGATTGGCAGACACCAACTTGAAGATCAAACCTCAAAAATGTCAATTCTTTAAGAATCAGTTAAAGTACCTTGGATTTGTTGTGGATACAACTGGACTCTGCCCCCAACCAGCCAAAGTGGAGGCTATCATCAAGATGAAGCGGCCAGAAAGCAAACACAACATACAGGTCTTTTTGGGGATGTAGGTTACTACCGTCGTTTTATCCCCAATTTTGTGTGTACTGGCAAGCCCCTGTTTCATCTACTAAAGAATGGGGTCCTCTTCCTATGGACAGCAGCATGCCAAGAAGCGTTTGACGCCCTCCGCACCAGCCTGTCTTCCAGCCTGGTATTAATGTACCCGGACTTTAGCCAACCTTTTGTGGTGCATACAGATGCTTCATTATCTACCCTAGGGGCTGTCCTTTCACAATTGGACAACACCAGGGCAGAGCACTCAGTGGCCTACGCTAGCTGCTCTCTGAACATACATGAGCAGAACTACACAGTCACCAAAAGGGAATGCCTTGCTGTGATATATGCCTATAAGCAATTTAGGGTATACTTGCATGGGGTACATTTCACTGTGGTCACAGACCACACTAGTCTCAGTTGGCTACAAAACCTTAAAGATCCAGAAGGACTCCTGGCCCAATGAGCATTAAAGCTCCACGCTTTTGATTACACTATAGTCCATTGTCCAGGCGCCAACCACCATAACGTGGACTATTTATCAAGACTATCAACAGTTGCTATAGTAGCAACCCAGGCCAACATACTGACAATAAGATGTTCAACAACTGCCTGCTGCTTGGCCCCACTGTCAATGGCAGTGTACACGCTACAGACAACACGGCAGATACAGCTGTCCCACACATCTGAGTTGTCAACACCCAGTGACAGATACAGCAGTAGAGACCCCTCCAGAGTGCTAAACCAAGAAGAAAACACCTGCAAGCCAAAGTCCAGAATATAGCTTTGACAAGCCTTACCTACTCTGCCAGTATCACCAGTACTCTCCAAGAGCTCTGCCAACTGCTCACTCAGCCTCCTGCCAGGTCATCATCATCAACACTATGGAAACCTTTGCTAGAATGGGTGATGCACCACTTAAGATCATGGCGCAGGCGCTGAGCCATTACTACAAATAGAAACTGAGGGATTATATCCATTCCCAAATAAAGTTGGGAGATAGAAAAACCCTCTTCATCCAATCAGAGTAAGGGCACAGAGTCAAGGTCAGGCAGATTGGCGTCCACTGAGCAATAAGTAAAGGTACCAGAGTTAGGGTCCACTACCAAGGGCTCCCTCTCCAAATTTTGAGGGCAGGTATGCGCTGAACTAGTCTGAGCCTCAGCTAGGCGCTTTTCACCACCAACAGAAGACTGCCCTGCAGTTTCACCCTCCACCGGGATTTCATCACTATTTTCACCCGGTACTGAACTTTCTAGCCCAGACCAGAGTGAACCAGTATCTGCTTGTCAAAGCCCACAAAGCAATGCCACAATGGCCTCTTTGAAAAGCTCGCAGAAATGGCAAAAGTCTTCCTCTGACATCTGCGCCACCATCTGGCGGGCATCTGTCTTGTTACTAACACCAGAATAGTTGCTACTCATATTTCTGTGCTGAAAAAGTTCTCCAAAGATTATATAGCTCAGTCAACCGGGGGAAAATATCAGGAAATCCTGATCTATTAGGGTTGACTGATCCATATCCCTATCACTAAAGCTGTGGGTTGACACTAGATGAGACACAGCCAGATTGAAACAGCTATTCCAGAATATGGAGAAACTATATCAAGATTGTTATAATTTAAATCCAGAAGCTTCTATGATTAGATGCTAGGCATTCTGGAATCCACAAAAACAGACATAAACCCGCCCTACAGAATAAAGGCAAGAAAATACAAACATCCTGTTTCACCGAGAAGTGAGAGGAAAGCTGCCCAAGAAAATCTTGCACACTAGACCAAAAATAAGACAGGGCTTGGGCTATGGATGTCAACTTAGTTGATTGCAACTAAGTCAAGGGATATCTAGGCTGAAGAGGAGAAATCAGCAGCCTAGAATATTACCTCATCTCAAAACCTTATTCAGGTTTGGGATCCAATTCTGGGGGTGAAACTAGTAGCTTGGGGATGATAGGCTAGCTAGTAAGAGCTGTCCACAGCTAGACGCCAGTCTGGCTGCTAGCTTTCACACTATAAAGGGTCCTTCCAAGATCACTTGAAAGGCAGACAATTAATACCCATCAACATTACTACTAGTCCAAATAGTAGTGGTGTCAAGTACAATAAGAGCAACTTATTGATACTTTCAGAATCCTGCCAAACCCCTATAGACGGTGTTGTGTCTCTAAAAGACCACATGACTTTCTCATTACTTGGCTTGAGCAGCAATGGAACACAGCCTGCTGCAACACCTGTCCACACTAATTGAAAGCGCATCTGTCTTCTTACAGATTTATCTATCCCAAAATGCATAATAAAAATAATAAAAACTATATCTCTTCTTCCTCAAGATCCAAAAATCTTGACAATCATCAAATACTGATCAGACAGGAACACCTACCTGGTTAAGTTCCAGGGCACCAAAGAGCCTATCATCAAGAAGCACCACAGATCTTGCCTTCGCCCTAGCAAGGGGGAACACTTGACCTGGTTGGTACCAACTAGCAAACAACTCCAGGAACATCAGGCAGCAGCTGTCAAGACAAAGCCCCCTCCTGATATACCCAAGTAACCCCTTAAGGGAGGGGTGTGTCAAGGATCTGTATGTACAAGTATTCTGGCTACTGCCATCCCACTTAACATCCAGTCATTGCCCAATTTGGTGCCTTTCCAATATACTGTTTGGCATACCAGAAAAGGCAACAAACCAATATCACATGACTGTCCAGGTATCCAGAGACTTGAACCCATCCTGCACATGACCAACCCCTAGGTTCAATCTAACTCAAATCTCCACCACAGCTAAAGCTATATAAGTCTAAAGTATTATCCAATAAAATATACTTCTTCTCTTCCTAATTCCATATTTGAAGCTTCCCCAAAAGGTGCTCCTTATCACCTTATCACCTTATCTGAATATCTTTTTCTACCATTTTTATACAGCACCAACAGGTTTTTCTGCACCTGTTAACTCACCCACTAATCTGCACGCGGATATCTGGCTCATGCTTTGAGCAAGTGCATTTTACTAAATATTTGCCAAATTCAGCCTACAAAAAGTTCAATTTAGAAAACATCTTTCTGGCAGAGCTGCTAGCCTGAACCAGAAAACCAAAAGATGTGAACCAAAAAGGTGTTTAATAAATTATCTAGCCCATGCTATTCAGACACAAGTATAAATATATACCTGTCTATCTTGTATCAATGACTTTGTCACTCACACCTAGGCCCAACTGTCAGCGAGTTTTTGTTGTTGCTAATAAAACCACACTCATTTAGCTTGTTGAAGCATTTTATATCACTTTAATAGGTTTGGTAAATTTATGATTTTTGCTACAGGCCTCTGGTTTTCATTGAAATGCTCAGTATATTATGTTATCAAATTAACCACAATTCTGTTTAAGGCTTTGCCCTTTAGTCTAGAAGTTCAGCCTACACCTACAGCCACTGATTTTACTCACAGTACTTGGATTTCTGATAAAAAGGGATCAAAGTATTAATTATTTTCAAAAAAATAATATAAATAATATTAAACAACTTATTAAAGATATTTATAGAGAGCTCAGGGGCAAAAAGATAACTGTATTTTGGTGTAAGAGATGATTTCATGGTGACTTGATAGACAGAAGATTAATTATACTTGTCTTTAAACAACCTAGGCTTAGTGATGTGCCAGATGCCTTTACAATTAAGTCTGGTATATTTTTGATGAAAATTAAGAGATCAGAAAATAATATTTTTTAAGTATGAAGTCTTTATATTCTGGCTTTAGAGAACATTTTTTAAAATGAAATGATCTGTAAAATGAACCAGGAAGCCAGAAAATTGCAGGTAGAATGACTAGCAGGTGAGCTGATAGAGGGTTGACTGGGCCAAAAAACTGTGTTCAAGTGGCAGATAGAAAGAATGAAATATAAAGGTAACTAAAAGAACAAATATGTTAGAGTACTATTTTTGGGTGGCTGGTCCATCAGAAACTTAAATAAGATAAGCTGCAAAATTAGCAGGCAAGACCTATCAGAGAATGAGTGTTAACTTGAACAAGTAAAAGGCAGAGTAACTAGCTCAAGACCATGAATTAGCTGCTAGAAATATAGTATTAAGTACACCAGGAAGTAATATACAAGATTTCAAACAGCTTGTCAGAATTTTTAGCTGAAAGATCTGAAAAAATAAAAGCTTGTCTTTAAATCAAAAGAAAAACCTATTTTTATTTGAAAATGTAAGGTCTGAGGGCTTGGGGTAAATTATTGTAAACTAAAGCCTTCAACCCAAGAATATTAATGTTGGTTAAATATAAAAAGGTGGATAATGTTTGCAATAATTACTGTACTAAAGCTCCTAAAAGTTTATAGGATGTAAAGTAGGGACTAAGACAGTTGATCAAGCCTAAGAAAATGAAATAAAGACCAGCCTCAATGACTGAAAACTGGGTTAAGAAGTTGATTTTTAGGTCAGTATAATGATCAGCACTAGCTGGTAAATTAAAACTATTAACAATTAAAGTATGGGTTCCACTATAAAATTTTCCTAACTTATGAAAGATATAATCAAAAGGGATCATAAATAAACTAGGATTTCAAAGGAAAAGAAAAGGTGTAAGATAATAAAGATTTAAAGAAAACACAAGCCACAAAACCTAACAAGTATCTTTTGGGGTGCAAATCAAACAATCTCAACTTAAGTTGAGACTGAGTAAAACTCAAGCCTTTTTTAGCTTAAATTTGAGATAAGTTAAAGAGGAAGAAACAACTAAACAAATAGGTTAAGTGACTTATTTTATAGGGAGAACCTGAGCACATGATTGTTTGAAAAATTAAACTTAAAAGGTTAAGTTCAAAAGGTAAAGAAAGTGATGCAAGAGCAGCAGTTGAGTTTTTTACTGACTCAAAATAGGACAAAAGCAGCAGAAAAACGGGAAAAACTCAGTCCAAGGCTGCTTGCGTAAAGCAAGCAAAAAATGTAATTTATTTGGACTTAATAAAAATTAACCTTGACATTAGGTTCCGGGTTTGAGAATTGTCTATAGCAAAAGGTAACTTCAAAGGTGATTTTAACCATTAATTTAGGTTAATTAGGCTGTAAAAAGAGGAAAAGAATAAGGAAAAGACTAGAGAATAATTTCTGGTTTATTAAAGCTTAGGGAGTAATAAAAATCAAATGTTTGAAGGTTCATATTAGCAGAACAATAAGGAAGAATCCTGACAGATAAGCAGAAAAATGATTGTATTTATGTCAGGATACCAGAAGTACTGTGGAGCTCCAGCAGGTGAGGGAGGAGGCAAAGCAGGTACTGGCATGGCCCACCAGATGATGGGACCTAACTTTACCAGGTAGGAAAGGGCCTGCCCAGCTGCAGCCCAGGGACCAGCCGCTGGCAAGGCAAAATCAATCAATCCTGTGAGTGCCAGGTAAAGCACTCCCAGGAATTGACTCTCTGACCAGTGGCATCAGAAGTAGATGGGGTTAAGATGGTTGGTTTGGGTGTCAGAGGGTGGTTCCATGGGGACCAGGTAGGCAGCAGGATTGTTGTATTTCCTGTTGAAGATCAAAGGGTATATGATGATTGCTTTGCCGTCACAGACAATTTGGTAGGGTTCCTTGGGGGCGTTTGGGCAGGTGTATCACTGCAAGTCTTCCTAGGTCCAGGGTTTGTGATCAGGATTTGGGGAATACTCAGTGAAATGCACAGGGCCAAATGAAGTGTTGGGTGGACAGTAGTAGTCAAAAGCTTTGGTTTTATCAACTGGAGTCTGGCTATCTATCCCTGTGGATGAGTACTGACGCTTTGATGATTGCAGATGAAAGAGTATAAAAAATAAGTATGGGAACAGATTGGTGAACCAAAGGTTCATAAATTTTTTTTATTTGGTAAGGATGACAATACAGAACTTTTTCAGGTGCTTCTGGTTTATATACTTACTAACATGCAAGTGTCTCTGGGCATTCTTCTGGTGCTATCTGTGTGGCAAGGCTTGATATCTCAGGATCTGCTGTTTGGTTGGTTGCTTCATGATCATTTTTGGGGTTTTCAGGAACA
The DNA here is from genome assembly GCA_014839935.2 of Entomophthora muscae. Taxonomy (NCBI): domain Eukaryota; kingdom Fungi; phylum Entomophthoromycota; class Entomophthoromycetes; order Entomophthorales; family Entomophthoraceae; genus Entomophthora; species Entomophthora muscae. The sequence goes on along the minus strand of QTSX02000312.1, from coordinate 41,264 downwards.
GTTGTTTGGCTTTTTGGTGGTCTATCTTAGCTTGGCTGGTCATTGGTTCTGGCAGGTTTGGCTTCTGGGGTTATGGAGTTTTTCCCAATTTGATCACCATTTTTGGACTGGCTTAACAGGCTTTCCTGAGGCCAAGGAGCTTGATTAAAAAAGGGGTCCCCAATTGGGGACCCCAAATTACTTGATGGAAGGTGAACTTGAACTGGGTTTACTGGGCAGCTAAAATTAGCCTTCCCAGGCCCAGCCAAACTCATCAAAGCTTGGGCGTAGCTTTTGGGACCCAGAACAAGCCCTGTAGCTGCCACCAGGGCAGGAATGGTTCCTGCACCTGGATTTTTGCTTTTCAAAGCAAATCCAGATGCGGGCAATCTCCCCCGCCCGCTTGCCCCACCAGGCAGCTAGAAGCAGGTTCAATTACCGCCTGGAGCTTTGAAACTGTTACATCTGTAACACTATCCCCTTCTAAACCGGACTTGGCTTTCTTCTTCTCCCAATACTGTCAAACAGCATCAGCTGTGTTGGTAAGATTGTCAGCTGGTTTTCAGGTGCTTTCCTTGGGGTGGATATCCTAGCCATTTGACGTAGTACTGTGGCTTGCAGTAGTGGGTATGGTTGCCGTGTATATACTCTACTTTGTGTTCAAGGGATCTTCCTACCAGGATAGACAGAGGGGCAGTCTTCAGTTTCCGGTGGGGCAGAGAAGTTCCATCCCTTTTGAACAGCAAGGATTGGTAAAATACATCATGTATTTTCCAGGAGTCAGGTAACTTCAGACAGTAGGCTGCTTTGCCTACTTGGCCTGTGATCTGAAATTGGCTGTTTCTTTGGTAAGCTAACTTCTGGCATGATACATTTAAGGGTATGTTCCTTGAGTCTAGATAGACCTCATCCCCAATCTCTAGCGGCTTCCCAGGGGTTCTCTTTTTGTCAGCAAAGGCTTTTTAGGTCTGTACTGTGCAGGTTAGGTTTTGGGAGCAGGTCATCTGGGTATTGTGAATATGTTCCATCCAGGTTCTACCTGCTTTTTTAGACTCTCAGTTTTCAATTCTGGGGCCCAGGTAGGGCTAAATATGTAATTGGCTTTGAAGGGAGACATTCCAGTGGACACTGATCTTTGCTATTGTAAGTGTACTGGGCTGTAGATAATAGGTCTGCCAAGTTGTCTTGATTGGCGTTTGCGTAGCATCAGAGATACTGTTCCAAAATCTGGCTTACCTGTTTGGTTTGGCTGTTGGTCTGGGGGTGATACAAAGTGGACATCCATCTTTTGATTCTAGGTCTTTCATCACTTGCGCTCAATAGTGAGTGGGAATTGTGGTCCTTGGTCTGTCACTATTTCTTCTGGGGTTCTGTATTGGATGAGTATTTGGTCATGAAAGTGAAGGACGGTTTCAGCAGCAGTGCAATGGGTAGTGGTGGAGACAAAGTAAGCCATTTTGGTGAAACAATCAACCATCATTAGAATTGCATTATAGTCCTTGGAGAATAGGAGTTCAACTATGTAATCCATGAATACTGATTTCCAGGGGCCTGAAAGGATGTCTAGGGGGCAGAAGATGTCTTCTGGTTTAGAGTGTCTTGTTTTGGTATGCCTGTATGTCTCACAGCCCTCAATGTAATTGATAACGTCTGCGTCTATCTTGGGCCACAGGTAATTTCTTTTGATGCTTTGAAGGGTTTTATGGCAGCCCGGGTGACTGGCTAGTTCTGAGTTGTGATAGTCTTTTAGGATGGAAATCCAGCCATTCCTTCAGGTACATAGATTTTTCCTCAGAACAGTAAGGTGGTTCCCTCTAGTGAGTAACCTCTTTTTTATATAGGGGGCTGTCTAGTTGCGTTGAGAGTTCTGAAACCATGCTATTGGCAGCAGGGTCTTTTTCCTGGGCTTCTAATACATCCAATTTCTTAGCAACAATTTTCAGGTAGTTTAGCTGTATTATTACACTGTTTGTATCCAACAGGGTATGGGTGTTGTGTTCTCTTAACTCAGTGGAGAACAGGATCAGGTTGGCTCTTCTACTTAGGACATCTGGGACAACATTTACTTTTCCAGGTTTATGGTCAATTTCTAGTACATAGTCTGCCAGTTCCAGAGCCCATCTTGCTTGTTGTTGGTTAAGTTGACGTGGTTTGAAGAAGTAAACCAGGTTTTTGTGGTCTGTCAGGACCTTTACTGGGTGCTCAGCGTTGCATAGGTATCTGCACCAGTGTTTCAGGGTCTTCATTATTGCTAGCGTTTCTTTATTATATACGGGATAATTTCCTTTGGCAGGGATCATCTTTTTGGAGTAATATGCTACAGGATGTAGCATATCATTCCCTCCTTCCTGAAGAAGCACCCCTCCCAGAGCAAAGTCAGAAGCGTCAGTTTCCAGGATGAACAGTTTTGTGTGATCAGGCATGGCCAACACAGGTGCAGAGGTGAAGGCCAACTTCAGGGCTTCAAAGGCAACAACACAGTCAGGGGTCCACTCAAACTGGACTTTGTCCAAGCAAAGGCGGGTCAGGGGCAGAGCAATCTGAGAAATTTTTTTATGAAATCTCTACAGTAGTTTGCTAGCCCCAAGAAACTCCTAATGTCTTTCTGAAAGGTGGGAGGGGCAGGCTGTGACCCCGTCCACTTTATCTTGGGCCATGGCAAACCCCCAGTTTGTACTATGTAGCCCAAGAATTCTACTTCAGTTTGAAAGAACTCACACTTCTTGAGTTTGACGTGGAGATTAGCTGCTGCTAATTTCTCCAATGTGAGGTCCAGGTGGTGGAGGTGGTCTTCATGTGTTTTGCTATATATCAGGATGTCATTGAGGTACGCCATGCAAAATTGGTTAGATATTCTCCAAGAACTGAGTTAATCATCTTCTGGAAGATGCTAGAGGCGTTGCATAGCCCAAAAGGCAAGACCAGGTATTCATAGAGTCCATACCAAGTTTTGAAAGCTGTTTTGTATTCATTGCCTTCTTTGATTTGGATTTGGTTAAAAACGTCTTGGAGGTCAATCTTAGAGTATACTTGTGCCCCAGTCAAGACGTCACAAAGGTCATCAGCATTAGGTATTGGGTATTGATTTTTGACTGTGATCTTGTTCAGCTTCTGGTAGTTTACACAAGGTCTCATTCCCCCATCTTTCTTCCCAACAAATAATAAGGGGGAAGAGCATGGGGCCTTTGAGACCTGGGTAAATCCTTTCTTGGTCATGTCTTCAATGTACACTTTCAAGGCTACTTGTTCTTTGTGGTTGCAACTATTGATGAGTCCGTGGCTAGGTTGTGTATCAGGGAGTAAATCAATGGTGTGGTTGTAGATAGAGTGCTCAGATAGTTGAGTTGCTGCCTCTTTGCTGAAGACACTGGTCCATTTCTTGAGGACTGAGGGCAGCTCCTCTGAGCAAGGGTCCAACCACCTGGTCATGAGTTTTGTGGGGGGTACTATGTGCGGGCTTAGCTGGAAGGGTACAGTGTCAAGGGTAGGGCCTTTTCCCAGGGTTACAGTTTGGTTGCAATAGTTCAGGATTGGACCATGCTTGTTAGCCCAGGAGTCTCCAAGTATCAAGAGGTGTGGTAATCCTTTCAACAAAATAACAGACAAGGGATAAGGGTTTGACCCAATATTCAGCTCAAGGTGTTAGTTATATTCTTGACCAATGTCAGTTGAACCGTTTCTCATAGTGACTTGAAATTGAGTATCTGAGAGGGTAAGCCCTAGCTTGGATGCCAATGTGAGGTTGATGAAACTTTCATCAGCTCCTGGGTCTAAGAAAGCCTTTTTGTGAAATACTTTATCTCCTACTTCTAGGGTCACTATCATATACTTATAAGACTGGGAGGTAGTGTTTAATTGGGCAAGGGAGCCTGAAGTTTGGTTTCTTCTGGGACAGGCTCTGGTATGGTGCCCTGCTTCATGGCAGTGGAAACACAACCTGTCTCTGTAATGTTGTTGCAGCGGCAACTGTGGTAAGTTTAACTCCCTGGTGCTCAACTCCCTGGTGCTTGACACTATAATAAAGTGAGAATTCAGCTTTTCCCCAGATTGACAACTGGAAATTGACACTTTTTTAACTAACAGATCTTGATGTACTGAAATTTTTTAATATTTTTATTAAGTTTTACAGCTATGGTATACTAAAGTGACCCCAGAAAGCTCAAAAATGCAACAAAAACAGTATTATAATTAATAAAAATAAGGAGAAATAAGCAATTATTTCTCATTTTACTATGTAATTTACACTCTTTATTATAAAAATATTTTTGATTACTATAAAAATTAAAATTCCAATGTGACAAAAATAAACAAAAAGCACAATCAAGTAAGTTATCTAAAATATTAAAAAATATCAATATTTATTTGATATAGTTTATATAAGCACAACTGTGAATATCTTATGTTTTACTAGTAAACTAACAAAAATTAAGATATTTCACTCACTTTCAACTATAACTATTCATCTCAAAAATGCCTTGTATAGATAAAATAATCAGTGCTATCTAATTAAATCAAAAAAATTAAAAATTAAAACTAAAAACTAAATGATCAAAACTAAAAAGTAAAAAATTAAAGCTAAAAAGTTAAAAGTTATAAGTTAAAACCATAGAAGCAAGACAGCAAGTTTATTCCTCCCCATTCTTCCCCTTTTTCATCTTGGCCCCTTTCAGGAGGGCAGTGGCAATAAGATCAAGCTGCTGCTTGATCTCAGAGGCCTTTTACTTGTGCTTGGCTGCACCCTGGATGGCCTTGGTAAAGAGGGTGGATCAGGTGGTAGGCTTGGTGGGGGGGACGCGGTTGGCAAGATCTCTGAGCTTGGAGATGGTTTTTTCTTGCTCATGCTGCAGGAGGGAGAAGAACTTATTAAACTTTGGTTGAAGACCAAAGTTAGCCTTTAGATGCTTGTGATAAGCTTCTAGCGCCAAAGTGGTCTTGAGCTCCCTGTTGACGGCTGCCCGGTAAACGTTCCAACTGGCTTTGGCGCGGGCCTTGCCTTGCCTCTGTGTGACAACCTTCCCAATCCACCGGGGCTTGAAGTACTCAAAGAAAGGCTTGAACTATGGATGCTTGGCTATTTAAGAATCCTTTAAGAGGACCTCAAACCCCTGCACAGTGTGCTCTGGCTTTAAAAAAGCCAAGGCACTGAATTGTGCCAGCACAAATTTGCAGGTGTCTGAAGTATCACTCTGGCTAAACCTACTAAGCTTGGCATGAGCCTGCACATTGCAAACAACTGCTTGGCAGAAGTGAAAGTGGCACTCCTGCACCTTTCTGCTAAACAGCTTCTCAAATGCATTGAAATGAGCAGGCTCAAAGTCCATAATGCACATGTGAGTCCCTAGAGCTCTGAGCCTTATCTTTTCCTCCGAGCCCGGGATGGCCTGGTCCTTGTCAGCAACAGAAAGGTTTGCACGGGTGTGGGAGGGTCTTTTTGGCATTATTGTTGTTGTCAGGGGAAGAAGGGAATGTGCTTTGCAAAGGATGGAGAAATCATGGGTATATATGACCTCAGTGGCCCCAGGGAGAAGGAAAAAGGTGAGTGGAATCACCCGGATGTCAATCTGGACATGAATCATCCAGAGCTGTTTGAACATCCAGGTGAAAGCTGTGAAGATACTGTCAACTAGCCAGGTTGACGCCCTTTTCAACTCCAACAGGTTCTTCTAAGTTGTGTAGCAGATTATGCGGTCTTTGGTGCCAGGCCCATTGTCATGGAGGAAGAAGCACTCCCTACTCAGAAGCTGCTTAAGCTCATGAGTGAGCGTGAGCTCATTGAGGACGTCTGAGGCCTTGGGAGAGGGGGATTGTCAGCAATCCACTTATTGCTGATGAATTTGACCAACTGCTCCTGTATTAATATCAACTTAAAATTGTTGGGTTTTAGACGTTGCAAAGCTTTTATGGCCAGATCAGAAGCCCAGAGGTGAGAAGAGGTTGGGATTATCTAGACCAGATACCATTTTAGCATCCAAGTGATTAGATGATTGGGGGGCTCACAAGTGTGCTCCCCCTTCTCAGCCATTAACTGCTCTCAGCCCTCAGTGTTCAGGCGGGCCCCACAAGTCTTATCCTCACAGACAAAGTGCTTGCTCTTAGTTTGGCATTTTTGGTTATTGCAGTTAAAAATGTAATTGTCAGCAATGTAGCCAGGGCCACCCTTTACTGACATGACAAGGAAAAAATGGGGGAAGCACTTGGGGACTTTGAACTCTCTGTCCACATTGCAGATGTTCTGGATGGCCAGTGAATCCCAAGCCACATGACCAGAAGCTTTGAACTTCTTGCAGTACTCCTCAGGCTCATCTTGGGGTCAGATGAGGGAGGGGAGAAGAGCCATCAGGAGGGGGAGGGAAAGGGTTCTTTAAGACCTGCTTGAATGCCTCTTTTTTCTTACCAGAAGAAGAGGTGGGCTCCTTGGCAGCCTTTGCCTTCTTAGTATGGCACTCCTTAGTGGGCTCAGAGTTGGCCTCTGAGTTGTAAAAGGAGTGGTTGGTAAGATCACCATCAGATTTATTGGGGGAGGAATTTTTGGGGGAAGGTGAAGGGAAAGTAGAAGATGGCAATGGAGGGGAGGAGGAGTGGGAGAAGATGGGATGGGGAGGATAGAGTAGGAGACTTTGTCTTTGCAGGCTTTTTTATACGCTTGGGAGTGATGAAAGGTTCTTTAGAGCCATTGGAGGCTTGGCGCTTGGTAGGCTTATTATTCTTGTTTGATCTTGGTTAAAGAAAATTTTAGTTTTGTAAATAAAACAGTATGAAAGATATAAAACACAAAGAGGTAAAGCAAAGAAAAAATTAAGTAAAAAGTAAGCAAATAAAGTTTTATTTATCAAGAAAAAAACATATCAAAGTGTAAAGGGTCTGGATGTACAAGCATTCTGGCTACTGCCAACCTACTTGATATCCAGCCATTGCCTGATTCAGTGCCCTTCCAATATACCGTTTGACATGCCGAGAATGGTAACCAAGCAATATCACATGACTGTCCAAGTATCCAGTGGCTTGAATTCATCCCGCACATGACCAACCCCTAGGTTCAATCCAACTAAATCCCCGCCACAGTCAAATCTATATAAGTCTAAAGTATTATCCAATAAAATATACTTCTCTTCTTTTCTAATTCCATATTTGAAGCTTCCCCAAAAGGCGCTCCTTATCAAAAGTAAATAGAAGCAAGATAGAAACTCAAAGTATAGATATAAAGATTAAAACATGAAAAATAAGTTATTTTATGATAAAGCATCAAAGATGTTAGGTTCAGCATACCATCTTAGTGCTAAATCAATGTAAAAGTATAATTAAAAATCAAAAAATATATGTAAATTATATGGGGAGCAGAAGGAAGAGTAGAAGATTATAATTGCAAAAAATAATAAATTATTATGTGGAATTTTTTAATTAGGAGTTAAAAATTAAAACGCTGTAAAGTGTTGAGTTTGTCACTGTTGATCAGCTGGTAAAAGCTGAATTCTCACCGTCAAGTATGCCAGAGTCAAGCAGAAAAATCAAATTTACTATGTTTTTTACATATAAACCTTGCTTAAATTTAAAACAGGTTCAAAAGTTAACCCACAAGCAAGGCAGTTTAATATGCTCAAATATAAAAAAATACAACATAAGTTAAAAAAGTAAATGAATGAGAAGGTGTTTATTAGTGTTTAAGTTATTCTGGGAGGAGCTGGGAGTGAATTATTTATCATATTGTTGGTTACAACATTAAGAAGCTCTCTATACTAATCCCCAAGTTAAAGTGTCAAGTGGATGGGTGTTGAGTTGTGCTCATAGTGCGTCACTTATTAATTTAGCCTTAATTCCAAGCCTTTGATTAGTTAAATCCAAAACCAATCAGGTGGCAAGTGGATAGAGCCAACCAGAGGGGGAGTCAAGTTTTCATTTTTTTATATAAATTACATATGAAATCTCTTAATAAATTGGGCTTAATTTATGTGGCACCGCTTAATCCACAAACCTGGAAATGACATAATGTAAAACAAGTGGGGTATTTGATTAATGTCTATACCACTAAATCCAGTATAGTGGTTCTTGGGAGCTTAAACAACAACTATAGACAATAATAATAAAAATATAATAGTACATAACAAATTTTATATAAGCGCATAAGTATTTTATTAATAAAAATAAGATTTGGCTTAAAAAGTGTCAAATTGATCACTTTTTCTTTTAGAGTGTCAAACACAGGGTTTTCATTTTTGCTAGTAAATTTACTTATAAATTGCCCCTTAAATTGGTCTTATAGCTAACCAAATTATTAAACAAAGTTGAATTCAAGTGAATTTAAACTTGGTTTTTGGTTTCAAACCCCTATATTACTAGTAAAAATTAGCTTAAATCAGTTAAGCCAAAAATACCAATAGATTCACATATGCAGCACTTGACTCCCTTGTACTTGACAAAGTGTCAAGTACCAGGGACTTGAGTTTCAGGGAGTCAAACTTACCACAGTTGCTGATGCAGCTCCTCAGGTGTCATGGCTGGTCTGGCTGTGGTGGGGCTTCTGGCCACTTGGGGTCCATGGGAGGCAGTGCTATGGGTTTCATGGTTCAAGCTTAGTCCTTGGCAGATTACAATAAGTTCTTCTAACCCAATTGTGGGTGGTGGTGCTTGAGGAGGTCCTTTAAACCTGGGTTCATGCCTTTTCTGAATAGGATGACAGCCAATTTGTCATCCAGCATAGCATGGGTCTGTAGTTTGATGAACTCTTCTACATAGGTCTGAAGTGAGTGGCTGTTTTGCTTGAACTCCAACAGAGTCATGAAGGCAAAATGTTGGGTATTCCGGTCCTCTCCTGTGGCCATTAGTTCAGTCTCAAATTGAGCATAGTCTAAGCTAAAATTCTATGTTGTTGGCGGTAGCCTTGCCAAACCGGTCTAGGGCATTCCCTGTTAGCATGAAAGCTACTCCCAAGACTTTGACTGTGTCATTAGGATAGGTGGCAGCATTAACTAGGAAGTATAGTTGCAGTACTGGCATGGCTCTTCTAGCTTCCTCTAGGCTGAGCTTGCCCATCTGGGACATGGTCACATTAGAAGTGAATTGGTTCACAATAATGTTCTGTACTTGGGAGAAGGTTACTGCAGTTGAGTCTTTGCTCTCAGGAGCATCCTTGAGTCATCCAAGGTCTGGGTTGTTCTCTTTCACATGAAATATATTCAGTTTAATAGCCTCAAATAACAGTAATAAGTGATAATCATAAAAACAAACATACAAGTAGCCCCAAGTGCTAATAGCATCTTGGGGCCCAGTTTACCAAGTTTGGGGTGGATTGTCATAATCTCAGGATACCAGGAGTACCGTGAAGCTCCAGCAGGTGAGAGAGGAGTCAAAGCAGGTACTGCCATGGCTCACCAGATGATGGGACCTAGCTTTACCAGGTAGGAAAGAGCCTTCCCAGCCGCAGCCCAGGGACTAGCCGCTGGCAAGGCAGAATTGATCAATCCTGTGAGTGCCAGGTAAAGCACTTCCAAGAATTGACTACTCTGGCCAGTGGCATTAGAAGTGGGTGGGGTTGAAATTGTTGGTTTGGGTGTTGGGGGTGGTTCCATGGGGACCAGGTAGGCATCAGGATTGTTGTATTTCCTGTTGAATATCAAAGGGTATATGGTGATTGCTTTTCTGTCACAGACAATTTGGTAGGGTTCCTTGGGGGTGTTTGGGAAGGTGTACCACTGCAAGTCTTCCAAGGTGTCAGGGAATTTTCCCCTGACTACATTAATTGTATAGGAACTTTTGGAACAAACACCAAAACAAAGAAAGCCTGCAATCAATTTTTTGACACTAAGTTTAGTTCTGGGGTTGACCCAGACGGGGATTGAACCCAGAACCCTAATATTAATTCAACGGTTAGTTTAATGAAGATAGTTTGAGTTAAATTACCTATTTATAATGAATGAATGAATTCAAAAATGATTTCTGACTTTGGTTTTGCTTCTGGAAACGTTAATAAGCCACCTCGAGACGTCACTTACCGCTTGAACAATGATTGGCTGCAGCCATCCTGGTTTACGCTCTTGGAACTACTCTTAACACTTCAGTGTCAAGCGCTGTACTTGATCTGTCCTCTTATTTACTTGATCCACCGCTTAATTGCACTTTAACTTGTGGCTGTTCCTACATTTTACTTGTTTAACTATATAATTCTTTATAGTATCCTGCCATTTATTGATGTACATTTAAAACAGGTATCAATTTCAGTCATGAAATCAATAAATTTCCTGGTAAATCCCCTCATTTCCAATGATCCCCTTATTTTGTTCCAGCCTCAACTTTGAAGGTATTTAAGTGATCAAATCTTACTATTATTACTTGTTCTAACAATAAATACTTTATCCTACACTTGATACTCATTTACCTTCTGATAACTTATTTTTGAAGCCATGAGAGGAATTTTATTCCTGTTCTGGTTTCTAGCTTCCTTCTTGCCAGTGGTGTCAGGTTTGGAAACCCCAACACCTACAACTGACTGGTACAACTCTTATCCAGATGACACCCATAAAAAGGAATCCCTTGCCCACGGATGATTCAATTATCCCTCTGGCCACTGGAAAGTAAATTCTAATATGGTCAATTGTTTTTTCCTCCCCTTGCCAAACCTGCTCTGGTTAGACCATACTCCTCCTTCTACCCCCTGACGTACGTAGTGGGATACTACATACTTGGTTGGTTCAGCTCCATGTTCAGAAGATTCCCCTACTTGGGACACCTAGGACATCTTGCAATGGTCACAGTTCCCATTGGCTTGGTAATAGCAGGACTTAACTTAGGGGCCTTGGCCCATCAATTAGGGAGCCTGTTTCCTGTCAAGTGGGTCCCTGACAGTTTGTTGGAACCCATCTTGAGCTTCTTACTTAGAAGTTCAGAACCAACACCTGCAAACTATCTGCTTTATACCGCACTCATCTAGAGTTTGGCTGTCACGTTGATTACCACCATCATTAGCCTTACCACCTATTGTCTGGTTTGCCTCTTCCTACATACCCAGACCCCCGTTGCCTCCAGCACATCTGCTCCTCAACAGGTTCAAAACCAAACCATGGTACTAAACCAGATTTCAGCAGTATCTTTTGATAACAACAAAGGGAACAAGATTCTTATGCTCCTGGCTTTCTTACAATCACTTTTTGAAACATCTCCTGTACGATTCCAGACTGACACACAGAAGGTGCACCACATGGCCAAAAATCTCACAGGCAAGGCTTGCGTCTGGTACGCCAAAGCCACCCTTCAAGGGGAAAAGTTACTAAACAACTACCCTGCCTTCTGCAACTCCTTGTTATCACTGTAGTGCTAGCACAAACCACGGAAGAACTCAGAGACCATATAATGACCTTATATCAAGGCAGAATGGCCTCAAAGGACTATATTGAAGAATTCTATTGCCTCAAGGAAGCAATTGGGATGACTGATGCCAAAGCTTGCTACCTCTTCCAGAAGAAACTGTCTCCTGAACTCAAGAACTTCCTGGCCCATCATGTATTACCTGACAAGTTTTTTGATCTTACCAAAGAGGTTTTGAAATGTGCCTCCAAGGTAAAATAGCTTTCTTCTTGGAGCAACACCAAGACTCTGCCCACCCAAAACTTACTATCCCCTGCCAAGGCTCCAAAGAATTTAGTTTCTAAACCCGGGGGAGGTTACCAGTTGGCCCCTGAAGAGAAACAACATCAAGTCCGCAAAGGACTGTGTCTTTACTGTGGGCAATCAGGTCATTCCACCAAGGATTACCAGGCACTCTCCAAGGTACAATCCGCTTCAGGCCATCTTCTTTCAACCACAGATGCCAATAAATCTTCAACTCAGTCTTACACTCTTTTGCCTGTTTTTCTAGACCAAAAATTTAGCACCATGGCCAGCTACGCACTGATTAACACAGGAGCAATGAGAAACTTCATTGATCAAGATCTTTTGACTTTGTTAGGTTTTGAGACCTCAGGACTAGCCGCCGTAAGACTTGCTGAAGGTACCCCTGCCCAAGTAGAACACCTTGTCAAACCCCTCCACGCTCAGGTGGGGAACAACTCATACCAGCTACCCACCTCTACTCTTTCTAACTTGGCCTTCCCATTAGTCTTGGGATTTCCCTGGTGTCAAGAATTCAGGTTGCAGTTCAACTGGGACACCAATTCAGTCACACTTTACTCTCATGAAAAACCTACCACCATGCCTCTCAAGAGACCATACCACCAGGTACCAGAGAATTTCACAGCCTACCTGAACTCTCTACTTCTTTTGGGTGACCAAAAACAGGACTCCATACCAGAAGAAATCCAAGACTTAAAGAAGGCCTTCAGCAAAGAACTCTGCTCCATCCTCCCCGAGAGAAGAGCATCCTATCTTAGAATTGACTTGATACCAGGTTCCTCCCTCACTTGGGGAAAACTCTATCCCATGAACCAAGCACAAGGAATTGCAATGAAAGCATACCTTGACAAAAATTTATCCAAAGGGTTTATGCGTTGATCCAACTCTCCATGTTCATCACCCATGTTCTTTGTAGGAAAAGTGGATGGGACGTTGAGATCAGTCATGGACTTCACCAAACTAAACGCCATAACCATTAAGAATCAAAACCCCTTACCATCTGCAGAGTCCCTTACCAACCAAATTACTCATGCCAAGGTGTTTTCTAAGCCAGACCTCCACAGTGCATATAACCAGATACATATTGCTGAAGGTCATGAGTGAAAGACTGCAGTTCACACTCCCTTTGGGCTGTATTAATACCTTGTAATGCCCTTTGGTTTGAGTAACGCCCCTTCAGCCTTTCAAGGCCTAATGAGTGAGGTACTCTTCCCCTTACTGGATGTCTGTGTGGTTTTCTACCTGGACAATATCCTGGTATACTCACAAACCAAGGAGGCCCATACCATACACCTACAAGAGGCTCTCCAATTACTCATTGACAACCAATTGCTTTCTAGACTTGAAAAATGTAAAAAAATTATTACCAAAATTGAATTCCTTGGATACAAGATTAACCCAGGTGGTTTTGCGGTTGCTTCCTCCAAGGTACAGGCAGTCTTGGACTGGCCAAGACCCACAACACATACCAAACTTTGCGGGTTCTTAGGCCTTGCAAATTTTTGCCGCAATTTCATCAAGGATTTCTCCTCTACTGCCCTTCCTCTCACTCACCTTACCTCTGAGAAGGTTTCCTTTGTCTGGTTGTCTGAAGCTGACCAGGCATTTGAAATCCTCAAGAAGTGTTTCACCTTGACCCCTGTGCTTCTCTGCCCTGACCCTGAACGTCAATTTTTTTGGACACAGACACCTCCAACTTTGCCCTAGGAGGGGTGTTACTGCAGCTTGGGGAGGATAGTGAACTCCACCCTGTGATGTTCTACTCCTACAATCTGCTTAACCAAGAGAGAAATTACCACATGTACAAGAAGGAACTATTTGCCATTGTCAAATCCTTGGACCACTGGCATCACTATTTGGAAGAAAGTAAATTCCCTGTGCAAATCAGAACTGACCATAAGAACCTCCTTTACTTCACTAATAAGAGAAAGGTTAGCCCACATCTGGCACAATGGGCTATCAGTCTACTTGCCTTTGACTTCAAGATTAGTTACACTCTAGGACACCAGAACATAGTACCAGACGCCATCAGTAGATGAGAGGACTTGGATGACCCAAGCCAGTCCTACGTTAAACACAATGAATGTGCTATACTCTCTGAAGATCAGTTTCTCTCCCACATCATGAACCTATCTTATCTATCCACCTTGTACCAGTACATCATAGCATCCCAACTCCTTGATAAGGAGAACACTCCCACTGGGCTTACTCTAAACATCTGATCTTGGTCAAAGAAGGGAAGCCTTTATGTACCAACCAACAAACACCAACAAACAATCTTGGAAAGTTTCCACAACTCCTCTCTCACAGGACATGGAGGCATTTGCAAGATAGTCAAGAGAATTCAACAAAGATACTGGTGGCCCAATTTGAAGAAAACAGTTGCCAAATACATCTTCACATGTGTGCTGTGTGACCACAACAAACCCTCCACCATGAAGCCCTAAGGTTTACTCAAACCATTACCTATCCCTCTGCACCCTTGGCATTCCATCTCCATGAATTTTATTGTGGACCTTCCAGAAAGTGACAACATGACCGGCATCTTTGTGATAGTAGATCAGCTAACCAAATATGCAATCTTTACGCCCTTCAAGCGCGCAATGGTGGAAGACACTGCCAACATGCTCTTTACTCATGCAATTGCCAACCACAGAATTCCCAACAACATCATCTTGGATCAAGGTACAAAATTCACATCCAAGTTCTGGCAGTTCCTAATGAAGGCATTATGTGTTAAAACTCTCATGTTCACATCCTTTCATCCTCAGACCAACAGACAATCAGAAAGGGTCAACCAAGAGCTGGAAGGTTTTCTTGGGAACTATGTGAACTTACAACAGGATGATTGGGTAACCTTACTTCCACTTGCCCAACTGTGCTATAAAACCAATCACCATGATTCTATTGGAGTATCCCCCTTCTTTGCCAACTATGGATATAACCCTGAAGATTTTCCTGATCCAGGAACTGAAGACACTATTCTGTCAGCGTACCAATGGGCAACATCCTTACTCAAGAATCACCAACAACTCAAGACACAACTGGAAAAGACCATCCTACAGTATAAGACCCAAGCTGATAAACATCAAAGAACACCTGAAGACATCCAAGTGGGAGACTACGTGTTCCTCAGTGCAAAAAATCTTAAACTGGATATTCCAGGACAAAAACTAGGACCAAAGAAGATTGGTCCCCTGTTGGTCATTGAACAACGCTCTGATGTTAACTTCTGTCTCAAACTTCCTGAAGGCTCCTCTGCCCATGATGTCTTCCACATCAGCCTTTTGTCTAAATTCAAGGGGTCATCATCTGATATGGACCACAAGGACTCTCCTCCTATCATCTTGAATCATACTCTGAAATGAGAAGTAAAAGACATCCTCAATCACCACACCTCCCAAGGCAAATGCCAATACTTGGTAAAATGGAAGGGTCACGAGGTAGAATCCAATTCCTGGGAATATGAAGAGAACCTAGAGAACACACTGGAAGCCCTCTCACGCTACAAGGATACTTTGAAAGAAAAGTGCCTTCCTGGAGAGAACAATTCAGGGAATTTTCCCCTGACTACATTAATTGTATAGGAACCTTGGGAACAAACACCAAAACAAAGAAAGCCTGCAATCAATTTTTTGACACTAAGTTTAGTTCTGGGGTTGACCCAGACAGGGATCAAACCCAGAACCCTAAGGTTAATTCAATGGTTAGTTTAATGAAGATAGTTTGAGTTAAATTACCTATTTATAATGAATGGATTCATTCAACAATGATTTCTGACTTTGGTTTTGCTTCCGGAAATGTTAATAAGCCACCTAGAGATGTCACTTACCGCTTGAACAATGATTGGCTGCAGCCATCCTGGTTTACGCTCTTGGAACTACTCTTAACACTTCAGTGTCAAGCGCTGTACTTGATCTGTCCTCTTATTTACTTGATCCACCGCTTAATTGCACTTTAACTTGTGGCTGTTCCTACATTTTACTTGTTTAACTATATAATTTTATATAGTATCCTGCCATTTATTGATGTACATTTAAAACAGGTATCAATTTCAGTCATGAAATCAATAAATTTCCTGGTAAATCCCCTCATTTCCAATGATCCCCTTATTTTGTTCCAGCCTCAACTTTGAAGGTATTTAAGTGATCAAATCTTACTATTATTACTTGTTTCAACAATAAATACTTTATCCTACACCTGATACTCATTTACCTTCTGATAACTTATTTTTGAAGCCATGAGAGGAATTTTATTCCTATTCTGGTTTCTAGCTTCCTTCTTGCCAGTGATGTCAGGTTTGGAAAACCCAACACCTACAACTGACTGGTACTACTATTTTCCAGATGACGCCCAAAAAAAGGAATCCCTTGCCAACAGATGGTTCAAGTATCTCTCTGGCCACTGGGGACATAAATTTCAATATGGTCAATTGTTCACTCTGTCCCCTGCCAAACCTGCTCTGGTCAGACCATACACCTCCTTCTACCTCCTGATGTATGTAGTAGAATAATACATGCTTGGTCAGTTAAACTCCATGCTTGGAAGATTTGCCTACTTGGGACACCTAGAACACCTTGCAATAGTCACAGTTCCCATCAGCTTGGTAATAGCAGGACTTAACTTAGGGGCCTTGGCCCACTAATTAGGGAGCCTGTTCCCTGTCAAGTGGGTCCCTGACACAAGGTCCAGGGTTTGTGAACAGGATTTGGGGGATACTCAGTGAAATGCACAGGGTCAAATAGAGTATTGGGTGAGCAGTAGTAGTCAAAGGCTTTTGTTTTGTCAACTGAAGTCTGGCTATCTATCCCTGTGGATGGGTACTGACGCTTTGGTGATTGCAGATGGAAGAGTATCAAAAATAAGTATGAGAACAGATTGGTGAACCAAAGGTTCATAATAACTTTATTGGTAAGAATGACAATACAAAACTTTTTCAGATGCTTCTGATTTATATACTTACTCACATGCAGGTGCCTCTGGGCATTTTTCTGGTGCTATCTGTGTGATAAGGCTTGGCATCTCAGGTTCTGCTGTTTGGTTGACTGCTTCACAGTAATTTTTGGGTCTTCAAGAACAGTTGTTTGTCTTGTTGGTGGCCCATCTTGGCCTGGCTGGTCATTGGTTCTGGAAGGTTTGGCTGCAGGAGTCATGAGGTTTTCCCAATTCGATTACCATTCTGGGACTGGCTTGACAGGCATTTTTGGGGTAGAAAAGCTTGATTAAAAAAGGGGTTCCCAATTGGGAACCCCAAATTACTTAATGGAGGATGGGCTTGAACTGGGTTTACTGGGCAGCTAAAATTAGCCTGACCAGGCCCAGCCAAACCCATCAAGGCTTGAGCATAGCTTTTGAGGCCCAGAACAGGTCCTGCAGCTGCCACCAGGGCAGGAATGATTACTGCACCTAGATTTTTGCTTTTCAAAATAAATCCAGGTGCAGGTAAAATATCCTCCTCCCGCTCATCCTGCCTGGTGGCTAGAAGCGGATTTGATTTCTGCCCGGGGCTTTGAAACAGTTAAATTTGTAACAATTTATCTCAAAATAGCTATAGCTTAGTAGTGTACCAGAGTATTTTGTGATTGAAATAAATGTATTTTCTGATGCAGGCTGTGAGATTAAATATCAAGATATTTTTGAGTGAAAATTTTGTACTTTGGAGTTAAAAAATATTCTGTGAAATGCCTTGACCCATAGGTTAAACCAGAAAGCCTAAAAACTACAGCCAAAAGCCTAACATATAATCAGTTAGGTTATTATTTTAGTCTAAAAGAGCAGTGTTTAAATAGAAAGTTATAGAATAAATATAATAGAAACTAATATAACTATTATTCTGTAACCCTTAATTTAAAACGGTAATAAAGTCTGGCGCAAAGTTTGCAGGTTCATATACTTCTTCATCACTAGGCTTTATTTTCAGAGACTAGAGATTTAAGATTCAAGTACTTAAAAATTGGATATTCTGCAGTTATGCACTATTCTTATTAGCTAGTTTATTAGAGATTATTGTTATTAGGCTAATTGTCAAGGGCATCATATCTATGTAGAGGTGATGGTTTTGTGTTGCCACAGAAGTAACATTGAAGAAAATGATGAGATAGCTCTCATCAATAAAAAATACTGGATCAAATATCAAAGTATTTAAGCTACAAAAAATGTGGGAAGCTGGGTGTCAAGTCCTCAGAGCTGATGGCTCAAGTTGACCGGGGATTGAATCCTGTTTCATACCTTGAGAATCAAGGGCAAAGTAATTGTTGTTTATAACACAATAATTTATATCCCATTTTAATTAATTGTCAAGGAGCTGGATGTACTGATATTCTGGCTATTGCCAACACAATTAACATCCAGTCATTGCCTGGTTTGGTGTCAATCCAATATACAGTTCAGCATACCGGAAATGACAACAAACCAATATCACATGACTTGTCCAGATATCCAGTGACTCAAACCCATCCTGCACATGACCAGCCCTTAGGTTCAATCTAACTAAAATCTCTGCCACAGCTAATGCTATATAGGTCTAAAGTATTATCCAATAAAATATACTTATTCTCTTCTTAATTTCATATCCAAAGCTTCCCCAAAAGAAGCTCCTTATCACTGGCAGCAGCTATGGTTTTTGATCACGCCAATGAAAGAGAAAATGACTGAACAGAACTGCCCACCTTTGCTCACGTACTCAACCAGGCCACATCCCAGGAGACCTGGAAAACGTACTTCTGCGCTCACAACATTGACAAAGATATACCTAGTGGATACACCGTATTCAAAGGTCTGGTCATGCCCAAAGCATGTGCCAAGATAATTCAATACAGTTGCTCTCTTTAACCACAAACAAACGCACAACCACCTATCACAGGTGAAGTTACCAACACCAAATACATTGGTGTTGACCAGTTCTTTGGTAAAAACAAAGAAAATGTCATCAACTGGCTAGATTACACAGCCACTAAACTCTGCGCCAGCTGCATTCCCCACAAAAAATGGGTCCAAGAAGCCAGTAAGCGCCTATACAAGGCTGCAGCTAACTGGTTTGTCACTTGAGTTGGCCTACCAACTGACGACCAGCTTGACAACTGGAAAGAGTATAAAGCAGACATCACCCATAATTTTCCCATTACTTAATCCCTCCAAGACATTGCAATACAGCTCAGCAATCTTCCTTGGAAGACCACTATCACAGTGTACACCAACAAATTTGAAGAGATACATTGCAAAATCCAAAACCCAGCACAAGCTGGCAACATGCACACAAGAGCATCATTTATCAACAAAATAAAACCCTCAGTTGCTGCCCTCATCTGTCCAGAGGTCAACACATCCATGCCTGCGCTGATGGTAGAAGCCAAACGCACAGAAAAGCGCACAAATATGGAGTATGCTGCATGCAACAGCAACTGCTTCTCCAATGGCAATAGAATATATAGTTCTAATGGCAACAAACGCCAAAACACCAACCCAAGAACAGCAACTCCAATTTAAACAATGACAATCATAGCCAGAGCGCAAACCGCCCCTGTACCAAGAAAGAGGACACCGCTGAAGTGAACAATGCTGAAACAGCAACCTGCTATGAATCTGATCCCACATTCTCTGACCTCAAAGGTCTTGAAACAAAGATACAGGGATAAAAGGAGGGGTAACAGGCTTAAGTTCCCTATTTCTACCCAAACCAACAAGAAATTGTACCAAGGCACAAACTTTGCTGCTCGCATCCCACGTGTCCCACAATTCTCCATTTTTATGAACGTAAAAATTAAAAATCACTCACAACTTCTTGTTTATCCATGCACTTAAAAATTACATACACATAAAATTTTATTCAACTCTGGTGCACAACACACTATGGTTAGCAATCCTTTTGTAACCAAGTATAAAATACCAGTTGTCAAATCCAACTTCAAATATGCCAGAATGGCAGACAAATCAAAGGTTCTATTTGAAGGCTAAACAACTCCCTTCAGAATTGACCTCCAAGGCATACAAACGTCCATCAAAGAACTTGTCATGAACAACATAAACTATGACATTGTAGCAGGCATGGACTGGTTCACCCAAGTGAACCCCAGTGTATGTTAGAAAACAAAAACCATGACCATCAAACGCAACAGAGTCAATTTCAACATCCTCAAAGAACCTAAAAATCTCATTCTAAGAAACACAGTATTTGTCCAAGTCATAAATCAGGACAACTCAGAACGTCTAACCAAAGACAGTACCCTCCACATAATGAAGTACACCAAACTCAATAACATGCAAACAACCAAAATTCAATCCCTGGAGCTTGCAGCACTCCTAAATAAATACACTCATGTAGTTAAGGAAGAGCTCATGAACTACCCCCAAATGGGAGGTCAAGCATGAAATTGACTTATGAAAAGCCATGCCCAAACCTGCACCTCTCTACAGATTTTCTCTCATGAAGACACAAACTCTCAAAAATCACATTGAGGATAACCTAGCTAAAGGCTTTATTAGCCCATCAGAATTTCTGTGGGAGGCAACAGTGTTTTTTGTTAAAGAAAAAAGAAGGCTCACTCTGTCTAGTAACAGATTACAGAGCTCTTAATGAAAAGCACAGTAAAGAATAAATATCTCCTTTCACTTATATAGAATCTGTTTGCAAGACTCTCTGGAGCCAAATTTTTCTCCAAAATTAACCTCACCTCAGGTTACAACCAAGTTGAAGTAAAAGAAAAAGACATACCAAAAACTGTGTTCTGTACATAATTTGGATCTTTTAAATGTAAGGTAATGAACTTTGGGATGATCAACGCCCCAGCAGTGCTTGTCACTATGATAAACCAAGCACTAAACAGTCTCTCAAATACATTATGCTAACTTGACAATATCATCATATTCTCAAAAACCAAAGAGGAACACCTCACACATGTCTGCAAGACATTCAATCAACTCACAAAGCACAAACTCTATGCAAAGCCTAGAAAGTAGGACAAATGGAGCCTGTGCTTCACCTTGCCACAAAGGCATTTGGCAAGGTGGACCAGGTCAGGCCTCAAACCATGAAAATTATAGCCAACATGAACCAGTTGTGGGCAAAAGATGACCACAGACTCTGATAACTATTGAATAAGGTCAGAAGAATTGCAAATGAGAGCAAAATAGTTTGGCAAAAGCTTAGCAAAATCATTTTCTCAAAAAACAAGAGAAAATGATTCTGCATAATTTTTTGAAATTTAAAATCAAATTCCAAAATTTTGATTTTTATGCCAAACTGGGGTTTATTATTATTTTTACTCTTTTATGATAGTTCTTTTAGAAAACCAAGATAACTCTCAGAGAGCTATCATGATAGATATTTAGTGAAAAATATAAAAAGCTCATAATGAATATGAAAGAAGAGATGTGATTGGATGAAGAACAGAAAAGAGAAAATATGTTATCTAATAGAGAGTTTTTAGAATTCAACTTTGTCAGTTGGATTTGTTACAGCAAGTGTCAATTTAAGGAAAAAAAACTCTTGTTCTTGGGCCACATTGTCTCTGACAGTGACATAAAAGCAGATCCAGATAAAATTAAAGCCATAAACAACATGCAACGCCCCACCTCTGTTAAACAAGTTAGATGCTTTTTTGGAATGGTAGCTTACCTACAAAAATACATTAAAGGCTGCAAGAAGCTAACCACACCAATCAATGACCTAACCAAGGGTAATGTCAAAAAGAAATCCATCTGGACACCATAATGCGACAAGAATTTTCAACTATTAAAATAAGCTCTGATCAAAGCGCCAATATTGCAATACCCTAATAACAATGGATGTTACAAGCTTGAGTCAGATGCCAGTAACACCACCATTGGCGCAGTACTACACATCTGCCTGTCAGTATGTTACAAAAGTAAAAAACTAACTAACACTGAGTAGAGGTACCCTATACACAATAAGGAATTGCTAGCAATATACCACACATGCAAGAAATGGAGATGTTATCTAGAAAGACATTTAAAGGTTCAAATACTAACTTATCATAAATCCTTAATTTATATCAAAACTCAGAATGCACTTGCACAGCAACAAGCCAAATAGATGTCCCTGATAGAGCAGCTCAATCTGGACATTCAATATAAAAGGGGGTCAGAGCTGGTCACAGCTGATGCTCTTTTTAGGTTATGTCAGCCAAAAGAGGATCATTCTGACCACCTGGACCCTGACTGGCTCAACCTATATAACACTGAGTACAAGACTAAAGGGAAAAATCCCTCAACACATCAACTAACTCATGATAAATTAGTAATAAATGAGAAACAGCCCATGTATCAAATGATACAGTATACCACATTATTAAAGACAAACACATCCTCTACATCCCATTTGCACAAAGAATCAACACTATCCTAAGAAATTATCGCCTACTGGGGCACACAAAGGCTAATAACATATACCTAACTCTAAAAAATAGTATGGTGGCCCAATCTTAAACAAGACATAATTGAAATTCTAAAAAAGTGCATAGTGGGTGAAAAATACTCAAGCATCAAGGCTTCTCAGCCAACAGTTAGCCCAGTAACAGACCCTGAACCATTTAAGGTTTGGGAGCTGGACGTAATGGACCCTTCCCAAAAGATAAAACAAAACAACACTTTCCAATTGTAGCCATCAACTTTGCTACACACTGGCCTATCTTCTGGGCAACCAAAGACCACAAAGCAGAAGCAATAAACTGCTTCATCAACAAGGCAATTATAGCCAACTACAGAACTTAAGACTACATCATAACCAATGGAGCCACAGAACTATCATAACATGTAGTGAACAATAATTTAAAATCAAATAATATCAAGCATTTCACAACCTTGCACTACAGGCCACAGGCTAACAGTAGAGTTGACTACCTAAACAGCAGTCTCATCAGAATCCTTGAGAAAATAATGGATGAAAAAGCCAAAGACACATGACCACTATATGTGAAACATGTATTGATATTATCCCAGGTCCTCACCAATCAAGGGACAGGCTACTCACTGTTTGAACTAACATACAGATACAAACCAGAGATAATTATCACAATAACCAACCATATGTGAAGATTTCCAGGAAAAAACTCCTACAGCAGAACAGGCTCTAGCACTACAACTCATATGTCTCAAAGCTAAGAAGCAGAAACCAAGAGACTCAAAGTACAAAAAGTAACCTCTGCAGAGGAACCACTTCCAGTCAACTCCCCTGTCTGGATCCTGGTCAGAAACAGAAAGAAGCTGAATTCAGTACACAGGGGACCAGGAAGAGTTATCAAATACTTATCAGACAGAAACACCTACATGGCCAAGTTACAAGGTGCCAAAGACCTCATCATCAAAAATTGCCACAGATCAAGCCTTTGCCTTAGCAAAGGAGAACACTCAACCCAGTTGGTACCAACTAGCAAATAACTCCAGAAACATCAGGCAGCAGCTGTCAAGGCAAAGCCCCTTCAAGATGTACCAGAGTAACCTCTTAAGAAGGGGTGTAAAGGAGCTGGATGTACTGATATTCTGTCTATTGCCAACACAGTTAACATTCAGTCATTGCCTGGTTTGGTGCCAATTCAATATAAAGTTCAACATACCTGAAATGGCAATAAACCAATATCACATGACTTGTTCAGGTATTCAGCAACTCAAACTCATTTTGCACATAAACATCATTATCTTTGATCCAATTTAAACTTCCTCCACAGCACATGCTATATAAGTCTAAAGTATTATTCAATGAAATATACTTTTCTTCTTCTTAATTTCATATTTGAAGCTTTCCCAAAAGTTGCTTCTCATCATAATAATGACAATATATCCTGGCATATGGTTTGTGAGTTCATATGCTTTTCTATCACCAGAGTTTACTTTCAGAAATATGAAATTTAAGGGTCAGTTATTTGAAAATCAGAAAGACAAGCTGCCCGTGATATTAAGAAGTAATATGACACTGGGGCAGGACAATTGTTTATTAGTAAAATTAAGTGAAATAGATATACAATTATTCTGATTTTGAACATTATTCTCAGGGACATTTTAGTTACTGGTATTTTTTAGTGGCATGCAGGCCCCAGGTTTTAATGCTTTTTCATTGGCTGCATATATTAAGAGCATTACCAAAAGTCAACATTTGAGAATACAAGCTTGTCATAAAAAAGTGACTCCAATTTATCTTAGAGGTATATTTAGAAGAAATAGCAGATAATCTCTTATTAGAAAAAAGAATAATGTGACAATTACATAAAAAATTAAGTTGCAAAAGCAACAGGCAGCCAGGTGTTTGGCCTTTTAGACTGGCAGTCTGTATGTCAGAAGCATTTTTTCAGGAATTCCTGACATCAGCAATATTTCCCATATTGGGGATAGTGTGAGTGCTTTTTGTCATATTTCTATAAGCTTGGCTCCTAAAAGTAAGTCATTAGGTTGCAGTATTCAGTCATTATTAGCTTTGACTTCTGATCCAGTTAACTTAATACTTGACATTGCTTTAGCAACAAAATTAAATCTGGTCATTCTGCTTTAGTCAGCAGTCACCTATGCAATGTTAGTATGTTTAAATGGAGTTTAAATCAATTGTAACCCAATCCAAAAGTCTGCAGCTAATCAGAAGAACTACTTGAGGTTTCAAAAGCGGATTCAAAATCTTTGAGCATAAAGCCAACGTTAAAAGCACACATCTTTGGAATTTACATTCTCACATCACTGAAAAGCTCTGTTGTATTTTTCAGCACTGATCCCAGCAATGTGGGGATCAGTTGCTAATATATTCAAGCTGTTTGAAGAGCACTTGATGAGTAATAAGAAGGGAATTCATAACTTAATTTTTTTAAATAGTTATTTTAAAGAAACATAAAGTTTCTTTTTATTTTCTGATTTCTACTGCCAAGATTCTTCATATCTTTCACAAAGCTTTCCCATCTCTTCTATCAATTTTTTATCCTCAGTCTAATTAAGCTATATATTTTTTTAATTTACATATTTTTCAGTCAATAAAGTTTTTTCCCAACCAGCTTTTACACTTCTTGTACTTGCTCTTCCAGTATCCTTTAATAAACTATGAGATTACCCAAGTTCTTCTAATATGAGCCCTTTGTGTAAATAATTGGTTTGGTTACTCTTACTACAGGCTTTTAGGGCCAGCTTTTTGTTGAAAACCAGAGCAGACTTTATTTTCTCACTTCTTCTTAGTATCTTGAAAAGTCTTGATTCAGCATAATACCTGAAGTATGATATACTGTCACTCCTTTATCCCAGAATTCTCCTATAAAAGAAAAACATCAAATGTACAAGGATATTCCCAAGACTCAAGCTCTAACAATCTTCTATCTTTTGACATCTACCTTTTTACTGAGCTATCTGGGGGCCTACTTCTTCTTGGGACAATTTAATTCTCTTTTAGAAAGATACTGTCTACTCAAGGAGTTTTTTTATATCAGAGTAGTCTTTAGTTCTGTAGGCACCCTGGTTACAGGTCTAAATCTGTCAGCAATCATACACTATATCAGGTTTATGTTTCTCAGTGTATGATTTTCTGACACTTCAAACTGAAATAAAGGTAAAGTCTTGCCCAAAATAATGCAAGATTATACAAAGTAGCATATAAATTGGTTGAATTTAAGTTAATAAATATAAAAAATTATGCACTTTTTAAAAAAGCATATTTATCAAACAAGCTAAAAATTTCCAATTAGAAAAAAAGAGTTATTGAGTTTACTAATTCTAACTACATTATGTAAAAAAAGTGGTTAGAAAAGATTTATTAGTATTTAAGAGAATATTAATATCAGACAATTCTATGAGCATATCTTAAAAAAAAGCCGAGAAAACATTTTTATTGAAAAATGTGCAACAATAAGCCTAATTTTCAGAAATACTATTTTTTATTCTGAAACCTAATGTTTGGAACAGAAATTGAACTCTGGTCAGCTTGAGCTGCATACTGGCAGCTTTAAAGACCAGGAGCCTGTCTGCATTTTTTGAAAATCAAGCTTTTTTGATTCAATTTAATAATACTTAAAACTGCATAAAATCTTCTGTAAATTCTCCAGAAGTTGCCTTTAAAAACCCCTGCAGCCACTGATCTGATGCAGATAAGAAAACACCTGTAATTGATAAAAAATTCTTATGTCAACCAAAGCAGCCAATAAAACTCCTGCCTCAGAGAATAATGACAGTTACCAGGTCACTCTCAAGTATTCTACTACAAAATGGAAAAATCATACAATTCTTTTTGTTAGACTATCTAATATAAGCCTGTTCTGTCCCACTGTTGTTTCTCTGTTCAAAAACTGAGACAACTCAACTTTCTAAATACCTGATTCCCAACTCTTTGATTTCTGATCACTAAAATTAAAGCCAGGCAAAAGAGAACTATATAAACACCTAAGTTTTGCACCAGGATTTATTGTCATTTTAAAATTAAGAAGTAGTACAAAATATTAGTTTTTCAATTGTTTTCATATTTATCAGCCTTCTACATCTGAACACTACTTTTTTTTTGCTCCTCGGCCTCTCTGCCCACAGTTTTTCTCTGTCAGTTTGTGAGAATTAGGGGCAAATTATTAAAAAATTAAAACCTTGCTTTTAATTATAAATTAATCATAATTTCAGTAAAAACAAAAAGATTTTTACCAACAATTTCTGGGAAGCCAAAGAGAGGAAAAAGTCAACCAAACACCAAAAAACAGGTAAACCCAAATGATCAAGTCTACTAACAAATTTTAAACTTATTTGGATTAGAGAATAATGAAGCAAGGTCCTCTACAACTCTTGCATTTACTTAAAGAAAAAATTAAAATTAAAATGTGAGTTTGAATGTTCAAAACTGATCAGCCAATGATATGAGAGTTTTAAGTGCATTTTTTAATGTAAAAAATCTGAACAAATTTTGAATGAGCAGAATAAAAAAGAAACATGAGTCAACTAAAAATAAAAAACATGCATTAGATGCACATATTACTGCTTTTGGTTGCTCTTGCACATGATGTTTAATCAGAGATGTCTTTTGGGTGAGTCAAGAGGTATCATCTTCAGAAAAATTTCATAAGTAATAATTTGAAAGCCTTTTTTAGGATTTTTTGATAACTTTTTTGGATAAATATCAAAGCACAATTTGGTAATAATCTCCAAGCATTTGGTGAAAATAGAGGTAGAGGCCTAAGTGAGAGGCATAATTTTACAAGTGTCAAGAGATTCACTTGTCAGAATTTTTTCCATATTAAGTGTAAAAATAGCTCAAAATTAGACTTTATCAACAAGCACTCAGCAGAAAGTTCAATTATTATCATATTGATAACCTGCTGCATAGTCTAAATTTCCCTAGCAAAAAAAGAATTTTAAAAAAATATAGTGTAAGCTTATGTAGCCTATCATATATCAGGTCACATTTTAGTTTATAATTAGAGAAATTTAGTTATTTTCAACATGAAAAAGTGCAATTGACAAGAACCAAATCTGTATCATATCTAATTCTTCAACTGGTTCAATAAAAGTAAGAGAAGGTTTTGAAATTTCTTTTGCATTTTTTCAAATAGTTGTTAGGAAAAGCATATTTTTTCCACTTGAAACTTAAGACTTGGAACAGATTTTGAGCCCTGGTCAAGACTGCATGTGGACTATCAGTCCTGAGAATCAGAAAGCTGACTGTATGTGTTTTTTGGGATCAAATTCTCTCTGATGCAAACCGTGAATGCTCTTAAAGATGAGACTATCAGTACTACTTATTAATAATAAAACCTAGCAAAAAACATTGAATTGCATAATAAAAGCAAGAAAGCTCCTATAGAAACTTAATAAGTCTAATGTATACCTTAATAACAAATCATAATCCCACAA
The DNA here is from genome assembly GCA_014839935.2 of Entomophthora muscae. Lineage (NCBI taxonomy): Eukaryota > Fungi > Entomophthoromycota > Entomophthoromycetes > Entomophthorales > Entomophthoraceae > Entomophthora > Entomophthora muscae. The sequence goes on along the minus strand of QTSX02000312.1, from coordinate 13,877 downwards.
CTAAAAAAACACATGCCAGAGTGCTGCACTCAAGAATATTGTTTCTAAACAGAAAAATTGTGCCACACTTATTAAAAATTCAGTCAATAAGCACACTTTTTGTGTCAGTGTCATTTTGATATCCCAAAACCCAGGCAACTTGCCTGCTCAAATTTTCATTTTCCAACCAACTAAATTCTGCCTATCAAGATTGAAATATAGTAGAAGTGTTATATATAAACCACTAGATCTTTTATCAGACTTTATTATCATTTTTGAATAAAGGTTATAAAATATTGAGTTAACTAATTGCCATATTTTATCTTAGTAATCTGCCAGTTTAAATTTAAATTTTCTGGCCTGCCTGCCTGCCTCACTTCCTGCAAATTTTTATTTTTCACAGGCTCTTTTTGATCCTATCTAATTTACAAAGTATGTTTTTAAAGCCTGAGTATTATAAATACACTACTAAGGATATTTTTGCGTGCAACCTCTTGGCTCACACTAAAAAGTTAACCTGGTATAATAAGAAAATATCTTGGTTTATTACTGAGCCCCAACTATTCAAAAATAAAATTTAAATTCTTTTCTGCCTACTAACTAGACATGTAGTCACACATTATTCCCAAAACAATGCCTGCATTTGTCTCTAAGCTCTTCACAAATCACATTAAAAATATTTAGATATAATGTACATCAATCATTCTGAAGCAATTAACAATATTAATCCAGCTGTCAGATCTCAGAATGCTTATGACAATCAGTTAGCATACATTGGCACAATATCACAAATATATAGAATAATTACCCATTGCACTTTTAAAAGAAAAACTCATTCTTAATAACATCAAATAACTAGATGTTTGCAAGGCCCACATGCTGCAAAACTCAGAGGGCAATATCATATGCAAAATTAGGTTTCAATTATATTGGAAAAATGTATATCATACAATTAATCAAGAGATTGTACAGTTAGACAATTGTTTTCTTGCAGGTTCTATAAATAGTTGTAACACTTTGACCGCAGCAGCCAGATATATTATTATAAAGAAGCAACCAATTTACAGCCCTCTCTATGTTTTCATACGCAGGTTTTCAAACAAATTGACAATGTCATCAAAGACAATGCCACCAGATCTATGATGACACTAGAGACTAATATATTTTCAGTAAGCTTAAGTAATAATAAAGATAAGTATTTCTCATTGTTAATATTAATGAGAAGCAACTTGTGGAAAAGCTTTAAATATGGAATTAAAAAGAGAATAAGTATATTTTATTGAATAATACTTAAGACTTATATAGCATGTGCTGTGGCAGAGATTTAAGTTGGATTAAAGATAAGGATGGCCATGTGTGGGATGGGTTTGAGTTGCTGGATACTTGGACAGTCATGTAATATTAGCTTGTTGCCATTTCCAGCATGTCAAACTGTATATTGAAAAGGCACTAAATTGGGCAATGACTGGATGTTAAGTGGTTTGACAATAGCCAGAACACCTGTATATCTAGCTCCTTGACAATATTATCTGAATAAACATTTTTATGCCAAAAATTAATTATTTAATTGCAAATATTGTCTATTTTTTGCTTAATTAAGTATTCTGATAACATTTTTATCTGAGATATTACAACAATACTTTCACATCTTTTTTACCTACTTGGTTCTGCTTTTACTTCTTTGGTTACTTATGTGAAAATCCAGCAGGGCACCATTATAAGCTAAGACACTGGCTTTTGAGCTGTGATCTTAGATGAAATTCTCTATTTTATACTTATTTAAGTTAGTATCAATTTTTTAAAGACTTTGTAGGCCAGCTTGTAACTCGCTTAACACTAAAAAATGATAGCCAGACTGTCATGCCCTAAAATTTGGGGCAGGCTTTTTAAATTAATTATGCTTTTTTGTTTTTGCTTGATTAATTCTTCTACATGTTTAAAAGAGTGTAATTTAAATTAAGGGTTAATATTTTAGTATTTTAATATAATTTACCTTGTTTTTACATCAATTTGCATTTGAGTTGTTGTTGTCTTCAGCTTCTTTTGCTATTCAATAGCTTTATATTTTCTACTTTAAGCTAGAAGATTTCTAACTTTATTTTACCTTTTTCAATTACGCTTGTGTAAGCTTCAGCTACTTTCCCAGCTTACGAGCTGATCTGCAGTCTCTCCTGAGCTTTTCTTTTCTTTTCTCTTCCAGGTTTCCTCTTTTTCCCCTCCAGTTGCCCCTTTTCTTGGCTGTGCTCTCCCAAGCAATTTTTTGCAACTGCATGAAAAAATAAGTATAAATAAAGAGCTTGTGAAGAATAGGCTTTAAGCCAAAATTCTAAGTGATTTCTTACCTTTAATCTTTATTAATTTTTAAACTTCATATCATTAATTTTAGAAATTTCAATTTTTAGTAATTAATTCTAAGTTTTCTTTTTTTCTTAGTTAAACAAATAAAAGTTGTAAAACAACAAGCCTTAGGCTTGTTGTATCCATTATCTTCTCTTAAAAATCTTTTAATAGTTACATGTATCAGTTTGCTGATGGAGAGTATCCTAATATTGACATTTCCTTAGCTACTAATTGTTTGCTATCAAATACCTTGTTTTATCTTCTTTGTTTAGGGTTTTTAAACTTTATCACTCTTTTTTAACCCAGTATAAGTTTTTAGCAGGATTTTGTAAAATTATATTACAGACAGTACCTATATTTTTATACCTTCTGAATCTTAATCCTAATACTTTACACGCTTTAGTTTATAACCTTGCACCACTATGGACAAGACCTTATACAGACGCTCAAAGTTGGTTCACAGACATTATGGCAATTTATTTTAAACCTGGTAATCTGAGCACCAAGATTTATTATACTTTGAACATATTGCATAATTGAGAAATAATAATCACTTATTACACTTTTATAAAAAATCAAAATTTACTTTATTATGTGTAGAAAGATTTGATTCTAATTTTACCTGTAAATCAATAATAGTTCAGTGATAGGACACGCCATTTTGAAAACAGCATCTTAAAATACAACATGTCAAATTTTTGCTATCTTAATTTATTAGTAAAAACATCATTTTGATTTACGGCATTTTGACTAAGAAAAAACGGTTTTAAAATTTTAGATTTTTTGAACTCCAAAATTACCCAAAAAATAAAATCCAAAAAACATTTATCGGCTTAAAAAACTTCAGGATTCCAAATCTGCAATAAAAAATGGGGTTAATTAGTAGCAGCATAGTTGCTTAAAGCCCAAAAGTTAAAATAATCTCAAAAACAACTATTTTTATCTATTTTAGCTACAAACTATACTTTAAAATAAGCATAAAATTGTACCAAATACTAAATAAAACTAAAATAATGATAAAATTAAAGGAAATAAGAGAGCAAATAAAGGAGTGTTTATTACAAATAGGCTCAAACATTGGTAGAAAGAGCAACTGAGATAGCTTGGAGATACTCAAGCTTGCTATTCTTGGGATAGTAGGCAAGAACCACATTGCTGATCTCAGTGTACTTTTTTACCGCTTTGATCATCTTGGGGGGATCACCCTTGGTCTTCATGCCAGTCTTAAAGAGGCGGGCAGAGATGGCTTGTTGGGTTTTGAGGTGGATCATGATCTTATTGCATTTGGGCTTATGAACCCTAACCCTTGTGGCAAAATGACTATGCCGCCCTTCAAGGAAAGAGGTGGTCTTGATCAACCCATCTTTGACCTGCTTATAGCAGTCTGAGGTGATTGAGTCACTGCCCTTTCTAATGCAGCATGCTCCTTGGAAGATGCCAACCTATTGAGTCTCAAAATACTTCATAAAAGGCGCAAAGGCTGCCTGGTTAGCCTGAATATAGGGATGCTGGAAGAGGGCATTTAAAAAAGGCATTGGTTTCCTTCTTTTGCACAAGGACAAGGGCAGCAAAGCAATTAAAAACGTCCTTTGCTTCTTTGGTGCCTTTAGTGTAGGTCAGCTTATGAAGGTCAGAGCATTTTTGGAGGTAGAAGCAGAGTGCCTGCCTGAAGTGGAATTAACATCCCTGAGAGGAGCTCTTAAAGACACAAATAAAGTCATTTGCCTAAGCCTGTTCAAAATCTACTACCAGATATTTGTGATGGAGAAGGCTTTCAGGCTTTTTCTTGGTTGAGATGAGAGCATATTTTTCTTGTAAGATGGATTTTTTCTTACGCCCTCTAGTCTCTTTGGGCTCCTCTTCAATTGTTGGGAGGATTTCATCCAGTTTGGCCTTTAAAATTGTGAGTGCCCGGACATAGGTTACCTGTTTCTTATTTGAAAGGAAAAAGAAGACCAGAGAAAAAACCAGATTTTCAACCTGCCCATGTATATTTCAAAGCTGGCTAAAAAGCTTTGGGCAGATAGAAAAAGTGTCATCTGCAAGCCAGGTCTTGCACTTGAGGAGGTTGTGCAGATCCTGGCTTGTTGCAAAGCAGCTGATACGCTCTGAGGCATGTTGACCATTATCATGGAGGAGGAATCTCTTTTTATGGCAAAATAGTTTTTGCTCTTCAGTAATAATCAATTGGTCAATAAAGCTTGCACTGATGCCTTCAGTGCTCAGAGCATATCTTTGATCAGTAAAATATCTCTATAGTTTTGAGGCGCCATTAACAGTTGCTAGTTAGGTATCATTTAAATTGAGGAGCGCATTATTGACAATCTCAGTTACAGTTTGATCCTTTGTGGTTGGAATCACCTGGAAAAAAACCAGCAGATAAGTTGATAGAGAGGGTTGAAAGGCTTGGCACAGTTGTGGTTAATAGTAAGGGCCTTAAATCTGGTAAACTCATAGGTTGTGAGCCTTGCTAGGCAGCCAACATTATCACATTTGAAGTGATGTTGGTAGAAGAGCTTCTTCTCATTATTACAGCTGAAGCTGTAGCCCTTGTAAACAAAACTAGCACCTCCTTTCTTTGTCATAATTGGATAGCTGATAGAGTATGTTGTTAGCATAGCAAAAATGCCGTTTTGGTTGCATATATTGTGAATAGAGTTAAGATCCCAGAGCTTAATTGACTCATCTGCAGTAGAACCAGGCTCCTGCTCCTCTTTATCCTCAGGCTCTGAAGTGGGGTCAGAATGGCAATTGAAGTTAAACAACTTCTCTTGGGGATCAGAGAGGGAGTAAACAAATGGTAAATGAGGAGGAGTAGGACTGTTTTCCTCTTGTTCAAGTGACAGAGTTAGGGTCTTGGAGGAGCTTTGACCTTAGAAGGCTTCTTTTTTGGGGTTGTCTTGGCCTTTTTGGCCTTGGGCAGAGTGATTTTAGACTTTGAGTCCTTGAAGGCCTTGGGCGCAGCTTTGGCAGTTGACTTAGGAGGCATCTAAAAGTGAATTAGTATCAAAATATGAGCAATTTGAGAATTGTTTTTAAAGAGAAAAATGAGAATGTTTTTAAAATAAAATTATCAATTTTTTTACATAAAATTGGAGAGAAGATCAAAAAATATATACTATCAAAATTTCAATGTTTTTTATTTGTAAAAATAAGTTTTTATTAAGTAACGCAAGTAGGCAAAACTTTGAGTTTTAACTGAAAACTTGCTCTCAAGATGGCGTTTTTGAATTGTTGTAATTGAGATGTTGTAGCTCAAAAACATAGTGTTTTTGATCATTTTTCATATTAAATTAACAAATTTACGGTGGAGCTACCTTAACCAAACCAAGGAGTAAAACTTGAATTTCTCAAAAACTAGCTTATACAACTGGGATTAAAAAGTACCCAATTGTTTAGAGAAGATCAAAAAATATATATTTGCAAAGTTTCATATGTTTTCTTACATTTTTTGCTTAAGTGGTTTTAGACGTGAAATTATACTTTTAAAAAGTGAAAAGCAAGAATCACAGTGGGAGAATCAATATAGCGTAGCCTGGCGTCATAGGTGAATTTCCCTTATTTTCCCCTATCCATTGTGCGCATTGAATTAATTGGGTGATATGAAACTTGGTGGAATTTGAAGTAACGTAAATCAAAATGGCGTAATCACCTTTTTTCATATTAAAATCACTATTAAAATATTTTATTAAAAAAACCTTTATCAATGTATTCATGTATAATAAACATATAAATTATATATAACAAAACTGGTTTTTTATCCAGCAATGACAATCACTAGAAGGACTATCATAGTAGCATCTTTTTAGGTTGTTCTTAGTATAAGTGTCTTGGATTAATACTATAGGAACATCTTCTGGCACTATACAACAGGATTTATTTTAGTTCAGATATAAGCTTATTTTAGTTTTAGATAAATGGTGTAATTCAAAATGACATAAAGTTGAGATGACGTAAACACACCCCACACTAAGTGATTTTAGATGTAAATAAAGTTAGCAAAATAAAATGTAATTAATCTGACTTGAAGCAATGGAATCAAGATGGTCTAAATTTGA